>JAIPMN010002903.1:0-21243 GCA_020650975.1 Apostichopus californicus | reverse complement strand
AATTAGAGAACTTCCGGGAACCATTGGAGACTTACAGGCTATGGAAGTTAACCTTAACCAGAACCAGGTAAGACAATAATTGTTTTCCCCAAAGTTAACAAAGAAAAAAATTCATTATTTATACGTAGCTTTGTCCTTCCCTTTCTAACTTATAGTTTTCTATCTTTTAATATATTTCTACTAATATTTAAAGACTGACAAAAAATACTTCCTTTGTCCTTGATACAGTAGTTCTGGTACACTTATCTCTTTTCCTCATGTACTATTTAAATTTTTTTTTGCTTTTTCTTTCCTCCCCTACCCCTCCTTGACACCATCACACCTTGTAGTTTTGTCTCGCTTCCTATAACAGTCAAATATTACAGAAAATAATGCCACTGGTAAGTTTGGGCTTTTGGTTTAAAGGCATTGAAGACTCGCCCCAAACCACGTGCGGCCTTCTGAAAAAGTTAACTTTCTGTTGCTTGCAAGTGACGTTTTGTTCGTGTCGCTACAAAATGCAGACAGTAATGAATGATGATACCTTGTTATCTTTAGCTGGACCTGAGATGTCCATCGCTGTATCGTTTAAACACTGTGCTGTGGGTATTGACCGCAGCTGTATGTACTGACTGTACACTAGTGTCTAATTACCGACGGTAGCAAACTGTGTGTGTACTTTCTGGGATCGATGGTGGTGTCTAACACTTCTGTTACACCTCATTCGAAACTAGGTCAGATTACCGGCATTAGACGTTTCTTTTTGCGTGAGTCTTCACACCCTTTAAGTATTATTTACATTTCTTGTGATACTGCTGTCATGTAATCAAAGTTATGGGTAAAACGATAAGAAAGAATAAAATTGGTGTGCAAGGCTCACAGAAGATGCAAGAATGTTTGTAGACAACTGATTGCATAATACAAGCCAATCAAATTCTCAGAAATTATATTTGAAAAATACATTGAACATTAGTAGAAGGACAGTTGATAGGCCAGTATCTACTGCAATGAGCTAATGTTATGTTGCGTAACAGGTGTATGATATTTATAAAAGCTTTCAATGAGGGACGGAAAACATGTGTTTTGACTGGTATTGTTTTACTTTTGCCGAGAAAACAATTCTATTGGAGAATGGTATTTGCGTTGAAGAATGGTTGATTGACTGGGCTGCACTTTTAACTTAAGCGCTAAAGAATGCTTCCCAGAGTATGTTTTCAGGGAATCTCTGGACGCTGTTTGGCAAGTTGTGGTACCAAACAGTACCTGGCACCAGCCTGTTTTTCATTCTTCAAGGAAAAATATGTTTTTATTTTTCCTTGAAAAAGGTCATTTAATATTTTGATTCGAACATGAATAAGCAAGCACTTAATTTTTGGGGATGATATTTTGCGCAACATGTGTCTGCATGAGAGAGGCATGTGTACATCAATACTGTTAATGGCTAGGTGTGACCAGCTGGGTTTACTTGAAAAATAGCATATTCTGTCAACACCAAATGTTTCTACATCTTAAAGGGATATTCTGGTTTCAAAAGTTGATTGATTTGAAAAGTTTTCTGTTAATTCTATTGTTGTACTCGGGAAGATGAGAATATTTAAAAAGTGTTGCAAAATTCATCTGGCAACAGCAAAGTAAGTGATACCGTCATTGCAACTGATCCAACAATGCCTTTTTTTGACTTGTCCTTTAAAAGCAAGCACAAATAGAAATTAAAATATTCTGATAGAACCAATTGCATTGTGGTGAAGACTTAGTAGAACGATACGTAAGTAGGGAACATTCCAAGTATAATATCTCAATGATACACTTAAAAAATAACATTATAAAGGAAAGTATTTAAATCCTTATATAAATGTTTTCAAAGATGATATGTTATGTACAAATCACTGCGATCAATTTCCTGGTAAGGAAGGCTCATCTTAAATTAAAAACTAGTTATCCTCCAATAACCATGTATCCATTGAAAAAGATGATATTGAAGTATTTGAGTTTTCTAATAGGAGTGTGAAAATATTTTTTAGCATAAATATGTCATGCATTTTTGGCAATGGACTATTCCTTTAAGAATAATCCACTACTTTCATGGAATTTGAAAACATCACAAGAATTAAAGTGCTTTTACTTGACTGTGATGATATCATGTCTATTAAAAATTAAAACATTGTCCTTTGTTTCCATAAATGTAATAAATTTCCACATTTTTTTTTGTCATGTCCTGTCTTCCATAAATCAGATCAAAGGTCAACAGGTTGATTATTTCTTGAACAAAACAAACTGTTCTAAGAAAAAAAAAAGGGAACAATGATTTGCTCTGTAATTGTGCACAAGGATTTATAAATTTATGAACCCTCGTTTCCCCCCCCCCCCACCCTTCCTCCTCATTCCAAAAAAAAAGATATTGAAAACAATACTGAACGTGGAAGTAAAGTTTATTGGTATAGCCTTGGGTTTGAAAGAACTGTGTTCTTGATATTAAACAGACTTTTTGTCTTACTATTGAATTTTGCTCATTAAATAGAAATATTTTCTCCACTGAAGTACAGTACCGGTGTTAAAGTTCAGAGATATAAAGATGACTTCATTTCCTCCATTATAGGAATGAAGTTATTGTGGCATCTTAAATGACTAGTTTTAATTGTCAGACTTAAAAATCAATGTGGAAAAGTAAAAATTACTTCATTATTCAATATTGTAAATTGACAACTCCAAACTTAAAGCATGGATGAACTTCACACTGCAATGTGTAGTTCCATATAGTTGAGAACAATAATGGTCAAAATTTGAAATTCATTTGTACAGTAATATGTCATAAAAATGTGGCAGGGTATCACTTAGCCAATAGATACATAATGCAGTTTGAACATTAGTGACCAATATTAGACATTCTAGCCTATTTGTGGGTTATATGACCTTTCATGTCCACATTATGGAAGTGTTTTATTATTTGTTTTTTTCTCAGAAATTTTACTTAAATCCATTATATTCCTCTCCAACTATCTTTCAAAATCATTTACAGAAATTCAAAACCATTTTATATTTCATATTTTCTCAACATTTGAAGAAATTAAAACTTCACCGGTATTGAAAACTAAGGAACTGTACTACTGTGGGATATTGGTATGGAATAGTCAATTTTTTTAATCTATATCAACGACAACAAAGCATCTCCTTTGAATGAATATAGATTATTGACATTCCCCAAGGATACCATGTGACTTGCTTTCTTGTCAACGACCACATTCGAGACAACTCAGAAACCTGTCACCAATAACATATAAATAGCACTGTCTTACATTTTGCTAACTAAACAAGCCGTGACTGTTTGTGAAGAGGATCACCCAGGGTGTGAAGAAGATTGACATGTACTATTAGTGGTTTGGATGCAAATCACTCAGAATTGAAAAGAAAGAAAAGTCAAGATAGTTTGCTTTGTCAAGGACAGCTGTCATTCACAGAAGATGGTAGAGAAATGAACGCCCGGCTTATGTCACGTCATCTCTCTACGTTAATATAATTTTCAAAATAATTTTAGAGTATCAGAGAATAATTTATTAGGTCTCGCATGTCAAGATGATACATGCAGAATTGTGTGAGTTGCTATCGATGACTAGCATAGGCGTAGGAGCCTAATTTGATTTGGGGGGGCTGTAACGACTTGCCCGAAAAATATAACCCAAATTTTCCCCGCGCTCCGCGCGCGTTCAGCATTTTAATATGCATATCATATAGGCATGCATCGGTTATTACATAGCATGCCAATAACAAACATACAATCATTTGCCTTGTTATTACCTTCCATATTGGTTATTATTATTGGGGAAGTCGTTACAATAATAATGATAATAATAAAATAAGTTTAACCATTGAAAAACACATTGCAAATTATTTTTCTTTCAGTAGGTGCCCGAAAAATTCTCACCATATTGCCCCTATTTTCACAAAAAGATTTGGTTGGGGGGGCTGCAGCCCCCCCCCTCCCAGGCCCCCGCCTCCTACGCCTATGATGACTAGTGCAAAGATGCATAGCAGGTTTGTAACACAGGAACCATAGTATAAGAGACGAAGGTGAGAATCCTTCAAAGTTGCCACAGCATCAAAATCTGAACACTAAGCTACAGTATTTCCTGCGTGTACAGTTTTGAGTGTATATACAGTATTGTTTTGCGATTGTTGTGTGTCAAACTTCATGAGTATCGTTTGGCTGCTGAAGAGGAAGGGCTGTGTGATATTGTCACAAACTGGGTAGTTTTAATCGTTAGGGTTTTTCATATATGACATTACAGTTCCTCATTAGTACTACTGAAGTATTTCAGCTTTACCTGGAAGTTTAGGAATTTGACTATCATCTTGGAAGATAGAACCACCAAAACGCTTGAAAGGCCCTCAGAATGTCACCTCTCCCTTTTAAATATACAGGGTAGATATTAGTACTGTATAACCCTGGATGTCAACATGAAAGAGTCAAGATCAATATCTTGTCCCATGGAGTCAGGACTAGAGAAAATATATTTACTGTGGTCTAACTTTAAATGTTATGAATCAGTATTTGCCTCTAATAAAGCCTGATAAACTTTGCAGAGATTTCAAAAGTTCCCGGGTTCTGCAAACTTTTCCCAGACATTAGGCATGCCAAATGGGACAAAATGTCTCACTGGGGTGTGCAATGACTTGAGGGTTGCTGTCAAAATACAATTTGAAATTTGAAGATGCCTGACCATAATCTAACTTTTTAGCATATTTGTAGGCTATACTGATTCCTATTTTATTGGTTGTAACACTTGTCACTCTGGCAATAGCTCCATCAATCTATATTATACCCAGGGTATAATATATCCTATAATATTATCCTCCCTAGCTCGAACAATCTATATTATGGCCATGACATTCCTCTTTACCCGCCCTAGCTCCATCAATCTATAATGTACCCATGATATTCCTCTTAACCATCCCTAGCTCCATCAATGTATATTACACCCAGGGTATTCCAACATAATTTCAGCAAAATTTGTGACAAAATCTTGACATTTACATAAGAGACTTAACCAGCCTCAGGTAAGTTCCATTCACAATTTTGTATTTAGTAATAAAACAGTTCATTTTTGATTCCAAGGATGGGGAAGGATACTTTGAAACACACCCATAGCCCCTGCTTCTCTCTTCTCTCCCCCTCCCCCCCCCCACCCCACCTCATATATCTAATGATACCCAATTGTTACATGGACATATAACAGTTTGTGACAACTTGGAGGGCTTTCGAAATACAATTGCATCTACAAAGATGATATGTTTAAGTGTCAGTTTAACTTTCACCTTCATGTTATTATTATTATAAAGGGCCATTTTGTATTCTGAGGATGGTAAACTTGGACACATTGAAACACCACCATACCTTCCCTCCCTCCCTTCCACTCACTCCCACCCCTAACCTCAAAGGTACCCTTGCATGGATTTATTGGAATACTTCTAAAGTCTGCAGAATTTGTGACAACTTGACATGTACTGTTACAAGACAATCGCCTAATTTATAAAACAGATTTCTTATACATTGCAGTGTAGCTCTGACAAGCAAGGAAGGTTCATTTTCTATGATGAGGTTTGTAAAGGGCAAATATTGAAACAATGAAACTGTTCTGTGTCCACTTCCTTGGACAAATTTACTGCAGCCAGATTGTAGTGATTAAGAAGGGGATTTTCAGAGGGGTCTCTTCTGCTTATACAATAAAAACTGAAACTGGGAAAAAATTCTAATTTTCCCATCATCCAGGAACTCACTACACAACTTTCACATTTGTTGAACTTCCCTAAATACAAAAAGAAAATTCCCTGACAAGGAAATGACAACTTTTGATTTTTTTTTTTTTTTTAATAGGAATATGTTAATTGCATTCATGAGGTTCTCATGATTCCTTTTTTTTAAATTAAGTTTGTTAAGACGTCTTTGACGATGAAATTTCAGTCCCATTTTTGTATCGATTCTTTTGAGAGAATGAAACATTATAACACAAATCTGGAAATGACGTACACCCATTTGAAACCTGTAAATCACGGGACGGTTCACATACAGACATACCAAAAATGGGTGAGGGATGGTTGGAAACTTGTTGTTTGATATGACTAAGAAATAAAATCTTGAAGAGAATGTCATAACATATTGAAATTTTGTTGTTTTACAACAAAGTTTTCATCATTTTATTTGTTACTTTACTGTCAGTGAGTTGCTTTATTGTCAAAATTGATGTAACAAAGGTTATCTATAAACCATTGTCATATGCCCTTCCCATTGATCTTGGTAGAAACACTTTGTCTGAATTTGTACAGAGAAAATCTAATGCTTGAGGAACTCATCCCTTCCCCGTCTGCCTCACCCATTCCTCTCGCACCCCCCTCCCTCTTCCCTTCCCACAATATTTTTCTGTAAATAAAATTGTCCTAAATATGAATTTATTTAAAATTACAATTCTTTCTGGAGGGTTATTGAAGATATACAAGTTACAGTATACACCAGAGGCTAAATGAATCATATATGAAATGGTTTTAGTACTAAGTAAGGCCACAAGCAAAAAATTACTAAGTAACCCCCCTCCCAACCAGCATCACCCATTCCATTCAACCCTTCCTCATTATTGAAATGCAATTTATTATTACAATTTAAAAACACCAGAGGCTAAATATCAACATGAAATATTCATAGTTCAAAGTAATTAGTTATTAAAGCTATAAATACTGCTTGATGCACCCTTTCCCCCTGTCACTCTCTCCTCCCCCTTCTCCCCCTCACCTCTATTCTTACCTCCCCCAGTGTATATGTAAATTACACCAGTGTAAAAAACAAAATTATATTACAATAGAGGAAGAATGTGGGTGGACAACTTGTAGAAACAGATGAAGGATTTTTAATTATTACTTCTATTAATACTCTGACATACTGGAGGCACCTGCCCCCCCCCTACCCTCCCCCACCCTCCACCCCAGCCAACCCCCACTCTCACTCTCTTGTTAGATCTCTCCTCTGCTATAACACCCTCTTCGCTTCCAAATAGGTTTATAATTTGCCATGCAAGTATATACTATATATCCCATCTATCGAATATGTTCATGTTTCATCATTCTGCAGTTAATATTACTACTGTATACATGGGGGGTGGGGAGATGTGGAAGACCCGCTTGTAACACCAGAGGCTAGATGTTTAGCTGAAAAGAGTGTATTCTGTATCCAGGGAGCTGCTACTCTAACTGTATCTACTGTACAAGCAGTGTGTCACCCTACAAGTAAACTACCAGCAAGCTTGAGGCGCTCTCCAAATTGTAGGTATTTTTAGCCATGTGAAAATTGAGCATGATTTATGCAAGATTTTGGCAATTAAAGTGTCTAGAGAGGATTTATAATAAGATGAGACTTGACATTGCAATAAATGGATTAATTCTTGTTTATCAGATGGATCCATGAAGTTCACATGAAAGAATTTTTTCTTCCTTCTAGAAGTGGAATGAAAGAGCTACAGGGTACAGAAAGTAAACTTTGAGTTGGCCAAAATTTGTGGACAAGCTTTTTCGAAGGTATACAAGGATTTGATTAGGAAATTTTAGAAGGTCAATACATATATAAATTTGATATAACATTTGTCCAAAATTCTTCCAGTTTTTCTCTTCGGAATTTCCCAAGGCTTTCCATCCGTTCTTTAAATACAGGTATTGCCAAGAGACAAGATGATAGGAAAGACAAAGATCTTGTAAATTAATGTCCCAATTAGAAAAATCACGTTCTCAGATTCAGAGTAAACGATTTCGATTGAAAAGAAAAAACAAAACAGAGGCACAAAGAATGTGAAAGGGAACACTTAATGAAAACAGCAAATGTCACGAACAACTTTTGAAATATCCTTTTCCGAAAGTTGCATAATTTTGCAAAGTTACGAAGATATTACGATTTTAATCGAAAGCAAAAGCACTCGGTTGCGTCGACCTTTAACAATTACGTCACAGATTATTGCGCAATTGCATTTCTTAAAACAAACCCAAAAAATATATATTTCATTCCCTGTATTGTATATTTATCTGTATGTATTTGTATATGTCTATCTGTGTGTGCATCTAAATCATACCAGACAAGAGTGTTACAAAATTCACATTTGAATACCCACGTATAGCATTTCCAACAGTTGTTCGATTGCCAATACATACAGTATCGTGATACGATATTGACGAAAAGCCGATGCACCACATCGTAACGTTTCTTGTGAAACCGTCTCTTGTGCTCATAATAAGTAAATTGTTGTGGAATGTTCCGATGTACTAGGTTCAAGAAAAGGAATAAATAACTACAGCATTATGTTACTCATTAGTTTCTAATCCTTCTGCTATTAGTTTCAAATTATTCACATTTTCTACAATTGCTGCAGTGAATGACCAATGATTTAAAGAAATTAGGCTTCATCTATTTTGTCAATTATGAAAATTCCTGAGATTTTTTTGATTTTATTTGTAACCCTGTTGTCAAATATACAGACTTTATTTTTGAAAAGAATTTGAAAATGTAATATGTAATGTATGTAATATATGTAAGGGAATAAATTGGCGGGACTATCAATTTGATTAAAGAAAATTAAATTCTTATTGGGATTTGAAATGTATCTTCCATTAGGATGGCAAATCTTTAACCAATTTCAAAATATTTGTTCTACCCCCTTTCTTTAGATAAATGCCAGTACCCACTCGAAACTTCCCCCCCCCCTCCCCCCCCCCCCCATCTTCCACCATTCAGCTTCCACATCCTGTTTTCAGATGTTGAAGTTTACTGAAAGATAACTTGAATATCTAGGTAATGTTCATGGGAATAATTTGCATATTACCCGGACCTTGCATTTCTGCTTTTGTAAGTTCGTTGCATAATTGAAACTTTTGAGAATCGTTTAGCAATAAGGATAGAATGAGAATGTTGATGTAATGTAAGACCTTGTGTACAAGTGTGTTAATTTATTTGTAACCCTGTTGTCTAATACAGACTTTATTTTTCAAAAGAATTTGAAAGTGGATCGAGGCTTTCTCAAGTAATATGTTAGGGAAAAACCCCCTTTCTACCCCCTTTAAATAAATACCAGTACCCACCCACCACTTCCCCTCTCCCTCCCCCCTCCCTTCCAACATTCAGCTTTCACATCCTATTTTTAAATATTGAAGTTTAATGAAAGAAAGCTTGAATACAGTATCTAGGTCATATTCATGAGAATAATTTGCATATTACCTAGTTGCATTTCTTTTTTTGTATGTTTTTTACATAATTGAAACTTTTGAGAATACAATTAGCAATCTGGGGATTTGTTGGTTTCTGTCATAAATTGTACATTTTAAAATCGAGACTTAGAATGTTGATGTAATGTATGACCTTCTATGAAAGTGTGTAAATTATCAGCATCAGTCATATCGGTATCAATACCAACATATCTAATTTCAAGAGATTGTATACCCCAAAAGAAGTGTCAGAGAATGACATCAGTGGGTTTGTTTTGTCCTAGTCGCCGACCCAGATTAGAACCCTTTCGATACCTCCTACCTGTTTTTGGAGCCCTTGGGTCACAAAGTTTGTCTGTTGTCGGACACGTCCGCCCCCGTGGGTGACAGTAATGGGTGTTGTCCTTAGGCTGGTCAAGGACCCATTGGTACAGCCTGTCACCCTTGGAATGTTTGACGGCCTTCAGATTTACCTTGACTTTTACCCTCACCTTAGAAGACATACCAACCTTCCCTTTGGTCCAGTGTGACCATGTAAGATGGTAATTGTTGTTCGCTGTTGAAATCCTTGACTATTCAGCAAAAGACATCACTTTGCTCTTTTACCTGTCTCTTAGTCTACATATGCACTTTCCTATCTACCTACCTATCTACCCTAAACTACTAAACAGTAAGTTTTGCGGAACATGTCAAGGGTATGCAGAGGAGGAATGACAACTGGAAAGTGTGTAATGTTCCTAAAAAGACAACGAAGTGGTGACTTGTAGAGTTACTAGGTTTCATAGGACATTTATACCAGTTTATAAATCTTTTAGTGAAGTTGAAATATTATTTTTAACAACTTCACATCTTGTCCAAGACCAAAACCATGGTAGAATTGATTGAAGTATCAATTTTGTGAATGGCAGCAGGCAGGGTACATGGCATTATATTTATTTTATTTTAATTTATTTTTTAGCTAAATTTTTCAAAAACTTTGTGGGAAACTATATTGCACAGTTTAAAGGGTGTGAAGACTCGCGCAAAAAGAAACGTCTAATGCCGGTAATTTGATCTAGTTTTGAATGAGGTGTAACAGAATGATTAAACACCACCATCGATCCCAGAAAATACACACACAGCTTGCTACCATCGGTAATTAGACACTAGTGTACAGTCAGTACATACAGCTGCGGTCAATCCCCACAGCACAATATACAAACGATACAGCGATGGACATCTCAGGTCCAGCTAAAGATAACAATTAAGGTATCACCTTTCATTACTGTCTGCATTTTGTAGCGGCACGAACAAAACGTCACTTGCAAGCAACGGAAAGTTAACTTTTTCAGATTGCCGCACGCGGTTTGGGGCGAGTCTTCAATGCCTTTAAAGCTTCAGTTGACGTACAAGACAGTAAGACTTGATGAATGAGTGCGTTTTGATGGCTGCATGGAGAGACAGCCTCAGCTTGGAAACTCATAATTTTTACAATGCATAGTCCATGCTGAACGTGCAAACTGAATGCCTACACTGGCATGCTGGAGACCTAGAGGCACACAGACAGACAGACAGAGATTTAGCAGCATTATGAATTAAATGTCCTAACAGAGCCAATGATAATGTCTCCTCACAATTGTCATACTCTGACCTTTATCTTTCACCAGAAAACTGAATCCATGGGCAAATATCTTGTTGAGGGCTGCGACATAGACTGGAACATGTTGCAATTTTGGCACTGGTGGAGAAGGTTGAGGGGGGGGGGGTGGGGAGGAGTGAATTAGGTGTGGGTGGTTGGGGATGACACAAACTTGAAGGGTTTTACTATTAAAGGTATGTGCTAAGAACACTTTTTTAATGTATCAAAATTTGACGTAAGTTCCTTATACTGTATATCCTTGTGAGCCTTGCAAATTCATGATTATCACCACTTACAATCTTTGTTAACTTATTTTCTTTCAATTTTGTCAGGTTTCTGCTATTCCAGCCGACATTGCTAGATGCCCTCGGTTGAAAGTTTTGAGGTTAGAGGAGAATTGCCTGCCTCAAGCAGCTATTCCTCGAGAGGTCCTAGCAAATTCTCAGATCTCTCTTCTGGCACTGGACGGTAATCTATTCGCCACGAAAGAATTTGTAAATTGTCCTGGATATGATGAGGTAAAATTTATTCTTTCTTATGGAGGAGGGGAAGGGAAGCTTTTAAGTATATATATTGTGCTTTAAACCGTAAAAGAATGATCTGTGTTGATTGTAATTGTTTTGGCAGATCTTGTATTTCCTGCAGACTATCAGAAAGAGGAACCATACTGTGATTAATTTATCTGGAATAGCATAATTAAATACCATGTAGTGTGCCCACGCCCCCCACCCCCTCCCCCGCCCCCAAAACTCCCATAAAAACCTTCACAACTTTAATAACACCAGTATTTGCACATCTCCTTAAATTGTCGGTGCCCTTCTAAGTTCCCTAATCTCAGAATTCCTGGTCACAGGCCTGGCCAATTGCTAACTACCAATACTACTGTATTCTGTGTTGTTGTTATGCAATGCTGTGAGCACTGTTGCTATGCAATGCGATGTCGAAATGCTACACAAGGATGCACGTTTCCTGTATTGAACTGAACTACAATAATCTCAGTATCAATCTTCATACAGTAATTGCGATACATGCCAATGATAACACTCTTCATATACACCGTCATTGTCTTCATTGCATAATATCCGCGCCATGTATATTTTTGGCTTTGTGAGATTGGCAGCATTTCTTTGGTTGACGTGAAGTTCCCCAACCTGTTTCTTAGAAAGCTTTCAGGCTGCTGTCACATGAGAGCGGAGTCAATCCTGTGATGACGTCCCAAGTAGGACTTTTAGTATCCAAACGTCACTATCAGGTGACCAGCTTAACGCAGGGAATATAGTTACTTTCATTCCTTTGCAAGGAAACTTGGCATTTGAATACATTATTGGTTTCAATAAATGGGAAACATTTCTGACGAAATAAATCTATTTAATACGCCATGCTATACTTGCAAAAAATTCTCATGTGTACAAAATGTAAATTATGCTGAATTATGCTGTCTGTATATTTATCACAATTAGAAAAATGACACAAGAAGATCTTCGTATATTATTAGACTAAAGCAGAAAAATAAAATATGACTTATGACAAATATATATATTTACATACACACATATACAACTGTGCTTTGGAAGAATTTACATCCTTCATATCAAATGTCCAAACATGTTGCTTTGCGGCAACAGTCATCTGAGCGTTACGTATATATTCTGTGATGAAATTCAGTATCCACACATATCACTCTCAGATTATCAAGGAAGCCTGAAGTAAAACCTGTTTGGAACTTTCACACTTTTTAGCTGCTTTCAATTGGCGTTTGCAATTTATATTAATTTTTTCCCATTTATTGCCCATATTGCTATGTTCAGTTTGTTCGGTTTTGTCTGTTTCGAGTCTAAGATCTGTCAATATCTTTTTTTCTTTCCTTTTATATGCTCTTTATTGCTCTTACAAACTATACACAGTGCATGTTTTGCATTAATTGATAACTTTAATTAACAACATTAAAGAATAAACAAATAACTTTATATTAAAAGTGAAATAAGTAAACCATGGAAGCCAGTATGTCTTCCAAATACCTTCTGATAAAATATTTAGAGCCCTATATTTTTTGTAAAACAATGTACTCTTTGAAATAATCAAGCGAATCATTATCCGTAGGGATACTCTTAGCTTTCTTACGATCAAAGATGTACCTTTTTATTAAAATGAGAATTAAATTAAGTTTACAAGTGCATTTTTCCCAAACCAGAACAACAGAAGCATCACTATTCAAATGCCCGCTTTGTTAAGAACATTATGAAAATATTTTCAGATTATTTGTGAAAAATTGCAATGAAAAAGCAGAAGCTGAATCAATTTGGGTACAAGCAAAATTTGCAAAACACGCAAAATTTGCATTTTAAAAATATTTTAATAGTTTGAAGATTCTTGTTTGTCGGGATAATTCTATGGAGTAATCGACACTGAAACCAATGAATAGAAACATCATTGGAAGAAATGAACAGATTGGAAACGTGTAAGTTTCATGACTCATTTGTAACGTTACAAGTCTCACCCCCAATTTAAATAAGATTTACTTGGGCTGCAAACAGTTTTAACCAAATTGGGGTGAACCGATTTTACATGTAAACTAACTGTCAGACAGTAACATATTATACAAACTATTAATAGGATTATACAAACATTGATCAGCATTATTGATGACCTTATCCCGAATAGATTTAATAGCATTTATTACGCCTTGATACTCCACAAAATGAGTAGTTAACGAAAATTTCGCAATAAATTTTTGCAATTCAGTAAAAGGCACCATCATTGATAGAATAAATTCCACAACTAATCTAATGCTGATATTAAAGCAATGGGCTTGTTATCGACTTGAATGTTAAAAATTGTTCCAAATTGGTTGCCAAAGAAATAGAGAATTCTCGTAGCTAAGATTACAATTGAAATTTAACAGATAGTAGTATATGTTGCATGTAAGACATCCAGCCAGAATCAATTGGTAACTTTTAAGCTAGCAAGCTTGATAAAATAGTCACCATTAATTACTAAATCATCAATGTTGATTTTATAATTCTTCAGAATATCACTATAAACGAGACTGCCACTAAGGCTTTCCCACAAACGTGAACAAAATTAGTAACTTTTAATGCCAAACAATACACCGAGAAGTCAACCATCCCAAGACTGAATTTACTCCTTACATTGTTGTCTAATTCTGAAAGGTCTACCACATTGCCCCAGTTCTGCTAGAAAATACCAAATCTGGTCACCTACTGACAGACAAATTATTTTGTCCATCTTTCATCTAGAATATGTCTAGTTTATGTCAATGGAGAGGAAAATCCTTTTTAGAAACCTGTAACAAATTTTTAGCTAAAACTGCAGAGACACCAATGACCTTGAAAGTGTAAAAGTGATACATAATCAAATATTTCAATATTTTGTGCAAGTGGAAAAAACAGGACTATAAAAGTAATCCATATTTTTGAAATTGTATGTAAAGATTAGTCACTTTTATTTCCAATTTGTATACTTTGATTTTATCAAGAATTTTGTTGGTTAAGTTGGTTAAGTTTATTGTTCTTGGTTTGAAGGAAGATTGATTTGGAAAAAATTTCAACATTTATAATTTCACGAAAGCATTTGTTGCTGATATCAAGAAGCTTCATTTCAGAGGAAAATGGTGGAGAACAAATAAAATACATTTTCGACAGGTATGTCTCATTGGAAACCAAATTAATAAAATTACACACTATAGGAGCATATGAAACCTTAAACTTTTATGAACGAAAATCAAAAAGAATTTTGAAGTCTGTCCTTGAATCTCTAGTTTGTCCATGTTTCTTTAAATGAGTCCTCTTTCTCTAAAGAATGTGCTATTGTACTTTATGCATCCTCGATCATTTAAATTAATTTACAGCGTCCATTAATATTTTTTTTTCGGAAAGGGTGTCCCTTGTGATTTTCAAAAAAAAGTAATCAGCACAAAAGTTATATTTTTTTTAGCTTCATTTTCTTCCTTTCCTTATCTGGCTGCCAAAAGATTTGGCAGACTCCCATCTCGACCGGAAATGAAGAACTAGATGAACTAGTGAACTAGATCATCTAACGACATCCAGCTGAGGGAAGACCAGCTTCCCTCCCTCCCCCCCCCCCTCATTCTAAAAGAATCTACCTCTTTCTGGAAATAGGAATTTTGGTCAGATTTTTTGGTCACCAGTTTTGACTATTTTGATAAACAATTACAAGTAACAATCTATGCACAGACCACAATAAAGGGCAATGAAAATGTCCAAGAGATGTCAGTCGTTTCGCATGAATGTATCCCTTAAGAAAATGTTCCTCTTCGACCACAGCTCAAACGTGCCATTTAATTTGGTTTTAAATGTCAACATATTATGGAGAGGAGGTTCTTAGAATTAGATCGACCTCCCACCGCAGCACTGGGAAGCCTCCTCTTCGTATCGTGCAGCTAGGTCGAACATTAAAGAGACACTCCATCTCATATTTAACACTTTCTGGGGAAACAGATACAGTTACTGTTTTAGGCACAGTAGTTTGGTTTGTACTTTTAATTTCGGACACGGACAAAAACAGACTTTTTCTCTGTAAAGAGACAAATATAGTCAATTTGAAAATATATATTATACAATGGGTGGGTTGTATTGTGACATCTTTTGACAAAATTTCTCTGTATTCAAAATGACTGAGATTTGCAACAATTTCTGTGAATGGCAATTAAGTCGAATACCATGTTCATTGCAGCAATTTGCAGAATCTTGCGTTCAGCTATGCGGATCATTTCGTCCCTTGTTTCGTGTACTGACGAATATGCAAATTATTTTATTTTGTTTTACGTAGTGACGAATGGTTTTAAACATCTATATGCCCGTAAAATAGTTCTTCTTCCTTTAAATTTAGAACGGCAATAAAATATAATTTGTTGTCTGCAACTTAATTTAAAACTAGGAGACTGCTTAAAAAGATATTATTTGTGATCAAACTTTCAGTTGCAAATCAGTGAATGATTTGAACCGTTATTTTTTTTTCTTTAAACATTCGTCAGTATGCGAAACAGGGCTTGAATTATACCCAGAGGTGACAAGGGTTTCTCTGACAAATTAGAAAACTTCATTTACCATTAGAAAGAGACGTAAAATGTTTGTAATTTAGTTTGCTTATAACCATTTTACAAATCACTATCCACCACATATTGTCACAGTAAACCATGAATGAATAATTGTAAGAATTTCTTGAGTTGATATTACATTTTCAAGTGAGTTTTTTTCTTTCTCTTTAATCCATTTCTTGATATCTGGGTCCTCTTTGAATGCTAAGCCCACCCTAGCTGTCACACCTAATAGCAAATATAATCTGTGACATACTTCAATTGGTGGAGTGACTGACAGTAGGGCTGCATCCTGTTTTTGTAATTCTCCTGATTCTTGTAACTGGTTCACAAGTAATAAGTAATTTTTATAGAAATTGTTTGACAGATATTGACACACACACAGACACGCACACAAAAAAAGGTGCATTTGGACCCTTTTATGCCTTTTTGAATGAATTTTTTGGTACAAAAGAAGCAGTGATGTGGTTTTAATTTATCCCTCTTTTATGAAACAGTTTCTACGGGTACTTAAAGCTTTGATTTCTGACAGAACGGTTGTTTGTTTCTTTGTTTGTATGATTGTTTATATGTCGGTAGTTTACCATTTGAACCGAGAAGACTCGAAAGTACGCTACAATTAAAGTACAACTTACGTATTTGAGCCCGAGGTCTAAAATGTTTGTGGTCAAGTTTCAAATGCTTTTTGGTTGAAGTCAAAGGTCATTTGAAGTCAGCTAAATTGAACAAATGAAAGTTTGTACTCTCAAGAAGGCAAATCTCATTCTGGTCTGTTTGGATGGCCCAGATTAGGTATATTAAAGAAGCCCAACATTGGTTTTGGTTGTGGTCAAAGGTCTTTTTGGTGTCAGCAGAGGCCAAATTGTTAAACCTTGCAAGCACTGTATCTCAAGAAAACTAATTTGGGTATTTCAAATCAATAATATTGATGGATGTAAGACATCTAGGAATGGGGTACACATGGGGGGGGGGTTGTATATAGGGTCAATCATTGTCTATATCCCCTTTATCTTTAAGCCTGACAGTATGTATGTAAATGATCAATTCCTTCATGGTTTTGTTTTTCTCTCTTTATCTTGTGTAATAATATATAGTACATGGAAAGATACACCGCTGCAAAGAAGAAGTTGTTCTGATGATCTGAATATAATCAATATGCATATGCATGACCAAATGTTGAATATCCATGACTGATTATCTCTGATGTCCTCAGAAGGTGATGACCATTCAGACTTCTTCTATACGGCCGAGGATCCGCAAATATGCGACAAAGGATTGGCAACTATGCATATTCAAAGAGCTCTTTTATGATGTGTGGTTTTGTAAAAGATGATGAATATGCAAAATGCATTGTCATGTGACTGGATGAATCATGTTCTCCAAAAAGTCACAAATATTTGTAGAAGGTGATACGTATGAAAGATGCTTTATCATGAGACACCTTATTATTACATGTGTATCGGTTTATATTCGATAGTGCAATTCCATCAACAAAAGATGATGAATATGCAATATGCATTGTCATGTGACTGGATGAATCATTCTCAAAGAGCCACAAGTATTTGTAGAAGGTGATAAATATGGAAGATGCTTAATCATGAGACACCTTATTATTACATGTGTATCGGTATATGTTTGATAGTGCAATTCAATGAACAAAAGAACACATATATCCTTCTCAATGAAGAACATTTCCTATGGATATTTCCTTGTGAGGGTGTGGATAAATTGGTGCATGAGAAACCGTATCACAACAGTCTAGTATAAATTTAAAGATATATCCAGAGAAAGTGCATTTCCATGAACAAAAGGACACACTTCCTTCGCATATTTCCGGCACAAAGAAGAACATTTCTTATGGATGTTACCTAGCGAGGGTGTGGATCATTGGGTGCACGAGACTGGATGAATTAATATATTCTCACATAGTGATGAATATTCATGACTTACTTGTTCTTGCCAACTGTGTAATATGTAAATTGTAGAATATTCAAGTACTTTAGGAGGCATGGAATGTATTTCTGTTTATGCCATCTGTGGGTAAAATAAAGTAGAGAGATGATGTGATGAGACTAATTATGATTATTGCTGACCTTCAGCCATTCAAATACGATTATAACTCTTGTTTTCAGTTATCGTGGTGCATTAGTTGGAACTTTCTACAGAAAGTTCCTTTCAAACTAATCAGCAAATTTAAACCTTGTTATTTGTTAAGTCTATCAAAATGTACGTAGATACAATAAGCTAATTTCTCTTGATTTTAGTATGTATCCTTCATACTAAGGTCACTCAGGAATTCTCCATATTTCTTCTTTTTTTTTTTTTTTTTTACTTTACCTTTTATTACCTTAAAACCTCCACTATTCCAAGGTATTTTGGTGAAAACGGACAGAAAAATTGTCATCAGCAAAATGATGATTAATTTTAATAAACGTATAAGTGTTGTGTTAAGCCAATTTATGCAACCCTTGGTATAACATTGTTTTGAAGAAAGTCAGTATAAAAGAAATATTTATCTCTTGTTAAGAAATATTTAAGTAATTTTAAATGGTAGAAGATGGTTCTTTCGAACAAATGAATTTCATGAGTGATGAATGTAAATTGTACAAACAGTGTTTAAATTAAACTTAAAGAGGATGTCATGTATGTAATATATTTTTACTCGGATAATAACGACCCAACAGCCTGGATGCAGTTGAAATCCTTTTAAATGTTTGATAGCTTTTAAAAGAGAAGAATTTTCACATCACACTAATCCTCTCTTTCCTTGTAACCATGAGAAATTGAGAATTATCAAGGTATTAGCTAAAGAAGAGACAACAATAGAGGTATTAATCAGTTAGTTACTGTTGCAAGGCAGGAGTGTTGCTAAGGTCTAACAGTGGTGGTTGGGAGGGGTGGTGACACCTCGCATTTTCCACAGACAAAAACCTATGATAGTCCAGACAAAAGGTGCAAACCTGACAGCCTATGACAAGATTTTACTTTCCCAACCAGTGGGAGAATTTCCCTAAGAAATTACTTGTATAAAGTTATAATATTTATTCAAGTAACCTAAGAAGTCTTCTATTTTGTTTGAAGTATGTAAATCAAATATTGCTTGAATTTTTCTATTTGACTAATCAATGCTTTACATGATTTATAATTTTACCTGAACGTGTTGATTTTGGCAAGTTCCCTCCTCTGTGTTATTGTTGCTTCTATGAAAAGAACAAAAGACCTGTAACAGGTACAGGACACGTTTGTACCTAATGAGGCAGCAAACTCTCCTCGCTCAGTATTGCTGGGATCTCGATAATTGAAAATGAGTGTGAAGAAGTTCACAGAATTATCAGTTGCAAGGTCAATCTGTCTGGTCACTCTTCTCCCCTTCAAGGTCCATTCACTAATTACAGACCTCTCCTTTACATATCAATGGATGAGACATTCTGTGCAGAAATTTTTAATTTCTTCTGCTTCTTTTGTTCTGAACTCTTCTTCAGTGAGATTGGTGCTTATCCAATGGGACTATGGGCAGGACTGTTATGAGGGGTCAGGGGTAGGGTGGGCTATGTACAGCCCAGGACCTAGGTGAACTAGCCCAAGGAAGTATGGAGTAAAATATAATGTATTCTTATTTTAATAATGGCAAAATGACAACTGCAAAAAATGGGGTCCAATGACACGATTGCCCCCAAGGTAATGTCTATGGGAGACAATAGGATCTCTACACTCTTTCCAATGGAACAATCTTTTTAGTAGAACTTTTAAAAAGCATGTATTCATTTCCCAACCACTAAGTCTCACTCCACCTCCCATCCCCTTCCCCTTTATCCTACGTACCCAAGTAATTCTTGTATCACAGTATGTAGTGTATGTTCACTCTAAAATGCTCACAAATCATTCATCTGGTTTCACCGGCATTGCCTTAACTGAAGTGTGAAATTAACCTCGTCTCTCGGGATGATAACTGAAGAGCTTGTAGTGTTTATACAAATCGAAGTAGCGCCACCGTTTCAGAAAAGTTTTGTTTAATTCCACCTCTGCTAGTGTAGTATTGGATTAGCAAGTTTGAGAACATGCCAAACAAAACCTTCGTTCCTTGTCTATAGATCATTATTAGTGATTGCACTATTGGTCACACGGTTACCTGTGTCTATTGTATAGTGATCCTATTTGAGGAGAGGAAAACAAGGAGGAGGGGGGGGGGGGGGACAAGGTTCGAACAATGACTGCGAGATAATAGGGACTATTTACCCTTTAACTTTTCAAAGGTGCATCATTTGGGTGTACAGATTATAAATGCAGAAATAATAATGACGATGTTAATGTCGGCAAATCGTCATAGCAGTTATAGTAACAACATGGACCCGTCCATGCAAATGGGTAACAGTCGTACGAAATCGTGTCCAGTGTTTGCGTAGTAGTTATGTTCAAACAATAGATCATTTAAGTTATGGCCGAGTCATGTCTTCTCTGGATGACCTGTGCAGGTGGCGTTCCCACAATTGTTACATTGACCTACAAACTAATTTCTTATATAGACTCCAAGGCCGCTAGAGCATAGACGTTTTCAACCGATAGGTCTTACCCCACCGTGTGATAGATGATGATTTGAACTATCAAAGACACCTGCAAGTTTCACCCGTCATGCATGGCGGTTTAGATTTTGAGCTAGAAGTGGTCAAATATTCAGCATATAGCTTAGTACGTCCCAAACCATTTGTCGGCTCTCTTTGCGGAAATCTTCCTGTTTCACAAACGATGTTATAAAATGCCTTAAATGGTCTTTACTCATGTTGGTTTTAAACCATCAATAGTTAATTTCATCATTTTTTAACATCTATACATGAAAAGTGATGATAATGATGATGACAGAAAATATGCCAAGCGTGAAAGTCAAAGTAGAACCGTTTTTTCGGGACTTTTCCCGACAACGGCTAACTGCATTACGAGCGGATGTAGCATGTATACGCTACTCTGTGGTATTTGGTATGTTATGCCATTAGCAGTATACAAAAACATCCATGAAAGAAGTTTTGGCTTACATTATCATATTGTTAAGAATTTAAATGTGGTAGCTTGTCTGGTAGATTGACGTCATACTTCCGATTTTGGGCATGTAACATTGGAATGTATGTTTTCTATAACCTTTAGGGAAAGGAAGCTCTTTTTTTGTCTTGTACGTATGAGGCAAGCATTGTTTCTTACATGCTATGTTTCAGTACATTCTTTATGTCATTTCATGGATGCATCATAACTGAACCTCTGTGTCTGATAAGACCACCTACCTACAATGCATACATTGTACAGGTGATTTTTATACAAACATACGTCATCATTTATTAACATTATATTATAT
>JAIPMN010002902.1:0-16550 GCA_020650975.1 Apostichopus californicus | reverse complement strand
GTAACTAGGCTTCTTTTAACGGAAAATGTTTAAATAACAAAATCTCAAATGCTCACTAATTTAACTTTAATTTTCGCTCTGAATTGGATGTTCACTTTTTTATCAAGGGAAAGCAACAAATTATACCACCATAAGGAGTATTATGATTTTGGCAAGTAAATTTCAGATTTTCTCTCTGTGATATTATTTAGGATTTGGCTGCATTGTTGTATCACATGTTATGGCATTGTAATTAAAACCAAATAGTTCTTTGTGTTCTGAAATGTGTACCCTTAATATGGTTATAGCTACTTTAGTTAGCACCAAGTATTTCTTGAAATTCTTTTTTGATTTCTTTATTTCTCAGGTAGTAGCATCTATAACGTCTACTTTCCTGAGGTGCCACACTTACGCCGTGATGAGTCTGATGAAGATGAAGAATCTAGCCAGGTTTGGATGTATTTTATATTTAAATTTGTAAAATCTAATATCATCCAGCATACCAGTTGGTACTTTATTATCTTTGTCTGGTTCATACTATCTAGTGAAATGCAGGCCCTATCTTTAAAAAGAAGTGGAAGAGAAGATTCCTAAACTGTATTAAGTGTTATGTCAATTTATGTTTAGAGGTTTAAAAATCACATCAGATGGGGAAGTTTTTCCGGTATACTAGATGGACATTATATTGTGAATAACATCATTCTGAATCAAACATTACCTTTCTTATTATTACAGTGACTTCACAAACTTTTGTTATTCCTATTAGCCTAAATAAAGATGGCCGCTAGACATGAAAAATATCTAAACCAACTTCAACTTACATCAGTGATGCTTTTGTGACAATCCTAGCTTGGCTAGGATGGAGACCCACATTGCAGTGAATTGCTCTTTAATAAAGTTAAACTGTAATATGTTGAAAAATTGAATAAAAAACTTCTTGTTCCATCTGCTCAAAATGTAGCTATTGATTCTTTAGCAGCCAACCCTCATTACTAGCATCTTAAGTTTTTACCAACATGTAGCCAGTTCGCTACTTCTGAGCACATTCCCAACATACCTTTGCATGAAATACAGATGAGAATGTAAAGCATAATTTATACAACTGACTGTTAAGTGTGGTAAATGACAATACTGTGGATTTGGGGATCGTTATCACATGAACATATATTAGCCCAGAGTGTGCAAGAACATGATGATCAATTGAGTGGTTAATCAATGGTCTACAGTGCGTTTATTGCTGGGTAATGCATGGTGGTGCTAAGCGCGCAAGCATTTTCTTTCTCTTTTGTCTTTGCGATTATGGTCACGCACAGTATGCGGCTGCATTGGGTTGCCCGTAGATCTGCATGCTGTCTCATAGTGATTCCGTCGGCCACAAGAACAAAGATTTCTCCAGGCTGGGCATTTCTCGCACTCGTAATTGTGTCCACATTTATTGCATTCTATCAGTTTGTTCTTGGGAGGTTCACGCTTGTTGTTGCTGCATTTTGGTTTTGATTTCACGTAGTTTACACTCCCTGCTGTTTTCTCTGTTTTCTTAGTTTGTTTGTAGTTTCGTCAATCTTGAAGATTTCAAAGGGTCCGCTAGAGATGCTTTTTGCTTTGCCTGAACAATCAAGCTTGTGCATTGTCATCTTTAGCACCTAATTTGAGTCAATCCCTTATCATTTCATCATCGTATTATGTCATAACTACAATGTTCTTGTCACCAGTGCGGTTTGTCTTAAAATTGCACGTTTTAGCTAAGTGCTTTAGTCTGTCGACAAACTGTTCAATTGTTTCATGTTGCTGTTGGGCCGCCTGATTGAACTGGAATCTTTCAAAGATTATGTTGGATTTCTTTACAATTTGTCTGTCTAGGGCTTCAATAATCTTACCAGGATCTTTCAGATTCACATCAGATAATGGAGATTTGCCAAAACACACTTACAGTTTAGGCCTATAATTCCTTTCAGTGTATCCGCTCTGATTTGGACTTTATGTCTTGCTCAGTCTCGATACTTTAGTCCGTGTACATGCGTCTTTGAACTCCCTCCAGTGCAATTCAGTATATCCTGTCATTTGCATTGCCTTCTGGTACGGTATCAATGCATTGCTAGCAATAGTTCAATATGGTATCTCACCTAGGTAGACGAACTCTCTTTGTGTTTGGTATTGTTGAGTACTTCCAGGAAATAAGCTTTGTGCTAGCTTCAGGTGTGTGCTCTGATCGTGTGCAATCCACAGTGCATGAATCTGAGCTTTGTTACGTTAACTTCAGGTGTGTGTGTTATCACGTTGTTGTATTCTTTTGAGAAATGACTCTTGACTTGGTCCTTTTTGCTAAACATTCACTCCATATTGTGCTTGGGTAGTGGATTGTTATAGCACCACTTCTGACACCATGTTTAAGTCATCTTATGAAGGTGTTTACAGACTAAATAAGACACAGAACAAAATGATGTTGCTCACGTTAGTAGCCATTTATTAACATGTGATGACCTCCTGTCATCAACTTGATAGTCACTCAGGGGTGTACTAGAGTAATATAGAATATATACATGTATGACAGTATCTCAAGTTTGGTACAAAATACTTTATAGATGGGGTTTGCAACTAACAGTGTAGAATATTAATATAAGTGTTACATTATCTGCTACCTGAATATCTCTTTCATGAAAGTGTTGGGTTTAACAGTTAGATTGTTTAACTTTAATGTTTAATTTTGATCACAAAAGAAAACTTTGTAGTCAGGATCGCGTACATGTGTGTATGTATGTTGTGCTTATGCATGTATGGGTGTGTTTGTTTTGTATTCTGACCGAGGACTTGAACAAAAGAATTTCAGGTCCTGGGTTGTGATTTCTAAAGAATCACCACGTCCTCGGAAGAATTCTATTGTATGGGGTATTGTTAAGGTTAGGGTACGTGGATTTGAACAATGGAAAATAGAATGGGGTCCTCGGTCTGAATGTAATACAAACATGCGTGTATGTGTGTGTGTGACGCCCAGCTTGTAAACACAATATCTCAACATAGGAATCATGGATACGTTTCATACTTGGCTAGTAGATGCCATATATCGAGTAAAAGAACCCTATTGTTTTTGGTGGAGGTTGAAGGTCATCTGAGATCACCAGAGGTCAAATTGAAAACCTTTTAAACAAGATATCTCAAGTTAGAAAGCATGGGATCTTTTCATACTTGGCATGTGGATGCATTATAGTGAGTAGAAGAATGGTATCTGAGGTCACACAAGACTGAAAACCTTGTAAACACAATATGTCATGATAGGAAGTATGAATACTTTTCATGTGGATGCGTTATATTGAATAGAAGAACTCAATTGTTTTTGGTGGGAGGTCAAAGTTTATCTGGGTCACCAGTGGTCAAACTCGGAAAACCATTTAAACATGATATCTCATGGTAGAAATCATGGATACTTCTCATACTTGGTGTGTGGATGCATCACATTGAGTACAAGACCCCTATTGTTTTTGGTGAAAGTGTGTATTGCCACATACAGTAGACTGACCTGTGTTTATCATGCCGGTGTAATTTTACATTAAAATAGTGATTCAGGACGTTTATATTGTATGAGCTATTTCTGGTGAACAAGCAGAAGTCTAGTGTAATATAGTCATTGAAACCTCAATGCATTTTGCTTTCTGGTTAAGTTAATTTCTGAATATTTCCGAATATTTCCCAACTTTTAGCTGTTACAGTACCAGCAGACAGTATTTCCTGCCCAGTTATTCAGGTACATCCTTGCAGGAGGAAGACATATGGTATAGACTGTCCATTGTTTCCCTTATTTATTCTAAAAAGCATTTAAAGAAATTATTCATTCTAGGATGGTTCATGTAAACAATAATATTAAAAGTAAAATGATGTAAGCAGTGTAATGTCACATTATAGATCTTTGTCAATGAATCACATATTCTGTTTTGTACCAATTGTCTCCTTTCACCCAGAGTTATGAGCCACTACAGCCAGCACAGCCCCTTGCTGGGCCTGCCCTACCAAGCCGAATGAACCCAACATCACCACCAATCACAACCCAGAATCCAGGTCAGGGTACCAATTCTGATGATGAAAATGGTAAGGGTGTGTGTGTGGCATACATGACTGGAAGGTGTTGTATCTAGCATTGTTTCAAATTGTCCATTCAGATTGTGTTTTTTCAAACACTAACCAGTATGAGAGATCTTGTGAAAATACTGTATCTGATGTACTGGTGAGCTAAGTTTATCTACATAATGTGCAGCCGATATCTGGGTGCTGATGATAACTCCATGCCCTGTGAAGGAATTTTAAGACTTTCTGAAAGTTATAGAATTGGAATGTTGTGCATTTCAAGACAGACATGTTTCTTTCTTCAAACTGAAAAGCAAAACTGGGTGGTTCTCAGTATGTTTAAGTTTTGCAGTTTACTTAGTAGAAGAACCTACAGTGGTGAAAGTTCAATTGTGGTCAACGGGTCAAAGTCCGAAACCTTATCCACACAGTGCCTTCAGAAGCAAAGCTTATATGAACCATTATGTAAATTCCCTTTGTAAGTAGAAGAAGCCTCAAGTTTTTGTAGAGGTCAAAAATCATTTGAGGTCACCAGAGTTCAAAGTTTGAAAACTCTTAAACTTCATCACAAAGCTTGGTCAGTGCAAGAAGCCTGTCGTTCCCCATAGTGGTCAAAAGTTAAGAGAGGTTAACTGCTGGAAACACTTTGAACATTATAACCTCAAAATCAAAGTTTGGATGAGCTTCTTGCTCAATATGTGGTACTCTCTAAAGTGAGTATAAGAAGCCTATGTTGTTTTTGTAGAGATGATAGGTCATGTGAGCTTACCAGAGTTCAAAGTCTCAAAAACTTCAAAATCAAAGCTTGGTTGAACTCCGCATGTAGCATGTGAATCCACTTTAGTGAGCAGAAGAAGCCTAATGTTTTTCATAGAGGTCAAAAGTAACTTTAGATTAAAAGGGTCAATGTCTGAAAATGTTTTAAACATGATAACTTCAAAAGCAAGGCTTGATGAACTTCATACGATTTATTTACTTTAGTGAGTACAAGAAACCTATCGTTTTCTGTGAAGTCGTGAAGTCAAAGCTCAATTCAAGTCAAGAGAGGTTAACCCTCGATAAACTTTGAAAATTTCAAAAGCAAGCTTGGATTAACTTCAAACTTAATACGTTGTTACACTGTAGTGAGTTTTTTCAGGGTTAATCAGTTTAACTGGACCCTTTACAATTAAGTGTCATAACGAGTACCCGACTGAAGTTAATATGATATGACTTTACTAGACTTCAAATAAGACCAGGGAGCTGGTGCTCATGCTCCCTGATACAAGTTTCTCCTCATAGTGTGGCAGTAACAATTTACCTTCAAAAGATTTCTTCAATGCTGGTTTGTAGTTTCTTCCAAGCTCTGCATACAAAGTGTGGCTAGGAATCACAGTTTCCAATGTTGTACCTCAAAACAAGAAGATTTGTTTAATAATAATACTGAACCACGCTTGTGGATGACATAAAAAGCATTGTTCTTAAACTGAAAAGACATAATTCCAACAAGTGTATTCAATATGTCAATATGAATGTTACACTATTGGCAGTGTGAGACAATTGGATTACCTCTTACTTTGGTGAGAAACTCACAACAAACACAACTTAGTCACCAATGTAAGTCAATTACATTTTGGTTTTCTTCAATTTGTTCATAACTGCCAAGTAAATTATCTGCTTTGGATTGCTTAGGCATAGGTACTATCAAATGGTATTAATTTGATTCAGTTATTAGTTTTTCAGTACTGGATGGCTCAGAACTTCTCTCCACATGAACAATAATTTCTTTCACTGATGTAAATCATAGATCCAGTAATCATGGTGGTGTTGGTGTGTGTGTGTGGCACCTCACTTGTAAATATGATATCTCAAGAAAGGAAATTTGGATAAATCTCAAAAATTGGAATGCAGATACCCCATATTTGTTAAATATTATCTATGGATTGTAGTATAGGTGAAAAGGTCACTTGATGTTATCAACGGTCATAATCTGAAAATATTGTGAACGTGATATCTCAAAAAGGGAATCTGACACTTGATATATAGATGCCCCATATTAAATATATGAACTCATGGGTCATTTGAGGTTTTCAGAGGCCAAAATCTGAAGACCCAGACTGTTATGCTAATGACACATATCTCAAGAAGGGAATCTTTGATGAATCTCGTACATAGATTGTTGATACTCTTTAGTGAATAGATGATAGGTCAAGGTATATGTGTGTGTGTATTTTAAGATAAATATCAACAATTTTCCCAAAAAATCACTTCTGCATTCTGTAGAAAGGATTTGTTCTTCGTTGAGTTACAGTATCTCAAGAACGGAACCTTGAGATATCAGCTTCCTAAAAGATGTAGCTAATTTACCTCTTGGAAACCTTAATGAATTTGTTATTAAAGATTGTTGTTGTCATTTCCTAGTCTGCTCGCTTTCTGAAGACACATACAGTCATGTGTCACCTTTGTACATGTTTTGTTCTGTAATGTTTTCATTCAGCTTGCACACTTTAAATTTCATTGGCAGCTGTTCAAGATTGGAAAAAAGAGTTGTGGCGTATTGACCAACAGATGCTAAATCAAGAGATCACCAATGATGAGGCTCACAAACTCTTTGAGAAATGGCGACTAACCCACAAGGATAAAATGCCAGGGCCCTTGCCTAAACATGTAAGCATATGCAAAAGTTTTATTCTGAAGTGTTGTAGTTTTAAAAGGTGGGGGCGTATTACTAACACTTCTCATGTAAAAGACTCCAGACCACTTTCGTTACTGTTCTAATGTTTACATAATATTGCAATTTCTTGGCTCTGTATACAATGCTGTAATGAATAAGGTTTTTTTCCAATGCAGTTTGAGCAATTGTGAAAGGAGCAATATTCTTTTGGATTTCAAACATGTATAGTTAAAGAGCACCTGCCACGGTCAGATAAATATGCCTCATTCTATTATTTTGATCATTTTTTATTATGATATTCTGCAGGCCATTTATTCAAATTTTCCCTTATACAGTGATTAATAAACAATCAAAGTAATTAAGCTCCTTGACCGGAATTGAAAAAAATGCGAAAACCAGCTACACAGTCGATGACGTCATCGCAAAACCCGCTCGCAGTAGTAATGTAAACACCAATTGTAAACACGTGGGCGCAATTACTATGTTAGAAGAATTCGTTTGACCAAAACTTCCCTGCAATGCCTATCGGTGTATTTTAGGAGGTTGCAGTAATACAGGCAAAGATGGTATTACACTGCACAAGTTTCCGAAAGACAAAAACTGAAGGAAATTTGGACATGGTTGGTTCAAACTACAAATGCCAATTTTCGGGAACCATCCAACACTAGTGTAATATGCAGTGCACATTTTACTATTGTTACAAACCAGCACACGCCATTAAATTGAGTCTGGGGAAATATTCTGCTGCCTGGAAAGTATCTAATTAGCAAGAAAACAAACGTTAGACAATTTCAATCGGATTCTTCCAAGGCTACAACAGAACAGGGAGTAGAAAGAGAGACCTGCCTAGCACAAGTGGAACTTGTTACACTAGTTGTGTTGCTGTAGGCTAAGTAGCCTAGGCCTATTGTAGGTAGGCCAATAAAAACTTAAACAGGGACGATAGCGAAATTAGTCTAAGGGACAAAGTAGAAGGCCCTGGACCTGCCAAAAAGTCTTGTTTTTTTGTCCGAAAAACGGACAGTGAAAATGGTCAGCTGGCAATTTTGTATAGGCTTATATCCAACCATTTGGTTATCTCAAATACTTTACATACCAATTCGCATTTTTTATTCGGTCTTCAGCTGGCACTTCTGCGGCGTTTTTTTTGGGTCCTACTTCATAAGCTTTGGCTTGTGCAACATCTGTTTGATAGGTCAAAAGTCTGTAATTTTCTTCAATTGCTGGTTCTTCTTCATCAATGTCTTGTTGGAGAAAGTCATCTTCATCGTTGCTTGAAGTAACCGTAAGATAAAGGTCCAAATCTTTGCTAACACTGGAATTCGGAGAGGAAACTTTACACGTTGAGAAGCAGTTTCAAATGCTAACGCTATGAGAAGTGAAAGTGCGTTGACTTTATGCCTAAATGGGCTCTGACAATGACGTCACAGGGTAGCTGGCTGCGGAAAGAAATTTTTCACTGTGGATGGCAGTACGGATGCCTTGGGATCCATTTTTCCTGTACATTTGGTGTCAGATTTTGCACCAAAGGGAGTACTATAATAGTGTTTTTTGTATCGTATGTAATAAGGAGAACATAATCTTCATATTAAGGCGTATTCATCAGACTGTTTCAGGTGCTATTAAGTGACTCTTTGAAGGGCTGATAAAATGTTTATCGTTTTCATCTGAATACTAATTAGAAGAAAATATCAGACAACACGCAGACGTTAATACTTTTCTATACATATTCTCTTTCAATTTCCAGGGTCAGCCCATCAAAGGAAAATTTTTGTGGCCAAGTAGACCAGGTAGATAATGTACTTTACTACTGTATTATTGTATACCATCAAGGTCAATGGTTATTTTTCAACCAGATAAGTTGTGTCTGCTAAAGGTCTGTCGATACATTGACATATGAAGTATTCTCAGTATTTTCTTGATACCCATTTTGATGATATGGAAGATAATACCAAACACGTATATAAATAATACCAGATATACTTGAAAACTTACCAATACCGACACATAACCATATGTACTGAATACTCACACCGAGAAGCAAGAGAGAAACTTCCACTTAGGAGTGATAAAAAGGTTATTTTAAATATAAACCTTCCTAGACTTCTCCATGAGATACTTGTTCTAGATATACAAATGCAGAAAATATTCCCTCACAGGAGCCTTGAAATACATTTAGTCGATGATATTGGAATCTCTAGAATGTATTTCTGTGCATAAGTTAAAACAGTTACAAGAGAAATGTCTGAAAGCACTGCAGCTGCCTTGCTTGGTATATACCTTCCACAGAAATTGAATTTCTCTGTATGAAATGTGCTTTTGTTCTTTAAAGTCACTATGTGAGCTGGATAAGAAAATATCTCAAAATCCAACAACCTCTGATGGCATCGGCCTGGAACCTCACCAGGCTTTGAAATAAATCAAATAGAAATTTAATTTCTCTCTCCCACATGTATTTTGTTATTAAAACTCTCTACAAGAGGACAAGGAATACCTGAAAATGCTTGAACTTCCCTGGTGTTTGCCCCCTGACCACCATTAGGGACCCTGGAGCCTCTACTAGGGCCCTGAGATATATTCTAGAGAAATGTACATGGAAGTCCTCTTGCTGACATGTATTTTTACGCTCCAAAATCCCATCAAAGACGAACAAGAACTATCTAAAAGTGCTGCAACTTCTCCCAGCTACTAACAATGTACTATAATTTGGGATTTTATAAGTAGCTCTAAACAGAAGGTTGCGCTAATAAATAACATTAAATTCAAAGTTTCCCTGACCGATTAATGTAGGGGCCAGAGGCAAATGAACAATTTTTTTGAATGAAATGGAGGCTGCCCTGAAACCTATGTAGGGAGTTGGGGTCCTCCCTAGAATTGTGTATTCAAATTTATATTGCAAATGGCGCTGTCTGGCATAGTGAGACTATAAATTTAGGTTTATATAATAACATAGCCTTAAATGGAAGATTTTCTAATAAATACTTCGTGTAAGGTTGTAAAAGCAGGCATGGGAGGAGCGTACACCTGTATTATTGGCCCATGTCTTCCCTGGCTGAATGCAAAACTACCCTGACTGAACCAATTTCCCAACTGATGATTGGAGGTGAGGCCCATGAACCCCCAGCTCCCCCCCCCCTCAACAGTCGTCACGAGTGTTCAGAAGCATTACTCATGTATGTGCATGAAATCAGCTTAAATAAAAAAAATATGTCATATTTTTCTGAAGAACTTATTTAAATTGTAAAGATATTCAGTCTATTATATAATAAATAGGTAGTTATACCTGAACCAATATTACAAAGAACTTTCTAAGAATATCACAAGAATATACACGCATATAATGTATGCATTTTAGGACTCTTTAGGGGTATCAGTGTGTGTATCAGTTCATTTAAGTTTCATGAAGTATCGATATAGTTGGTAATATTTCTAATTTTAAATATGTATACCAATATTTGGGTGTCGTCATACCGTTGGACCTTAATATCTACCATTTAAACTATCTATGTACCTTTAATATAAACAAACAACCAAGGATGACATCTTTACAAAGTCAATTGAGAGTTTTCCTTGACATATTGAAAAGTAAATAAAAAGTAAGGTTTTATTTGCTGCATGTATGAAGAAAGGATAAGAAACAGAACCCTACTTTGCGGAGTCCAGGTTTACACTACTGTACGGAGTCCAGGTTTACACTACTGTGCGGAGTCCAGGTTTACACTACTGTACGGAGTCCAGGTTTACACTACTGTGGGTTTACAGGTTTACACTACTGTGCGGAGTCCAGGTTTACACTACTGTACGGAGTCCAGGTTTACACTACTGTGGGTTTACAGGTTTTGCACTACTGTGGGTTTACAGGTTCACACTACTGTGGGTTTACAGGTTTACACTACTGTGCTGAGTCCAGGTTTACAAGTTAATTCCATTAAACTGACTGTTAGCCTACAGAACTGAACAACTATTCTACAGATGGGTGCAAAATAGTGCAACAGAGAGAGTATAAGGTGCTTCATATTTAAGGACTAACAATGCAGCGTAACAGTACATAAGAAGTGAAATATGCAACAATGTGAGATGTGTGATATGTGATAGTGCTATTAATTTAAACAGAAATTGTTTTGTGACACATGTCGTCTTGATTCCTTTCCCGAAGACTAGATGCCTCCAAATGAAATGATGGTTTCTGTTGTATGGCTATGGTGAATCTCATACACAGTATGTGTACACCATAAGTACATTAACTGTTTGTTGGTCATTCATAGTCAACATTGTCCATTGATGACTGCTTCATTGCTGATATTTTCTAAACAACACATTTGACCATTGTTTATTCCTTGCCAAAGGCAAACAGGATCTATGTCATAGTTTGTTTGGGTGGCTATACGAGTGTTAATATGTACGTGTGTGTGTATGACACCTTGGGTGGTAAACTGTATAACTCAAAATAGATGTAATCATGTCAAATAAACTTCATATGTGGCATGTAGATGATTTTTTTCTCTACACAATGGAAGCCTTCACTCTTTTTGCAATCATAGAATGCTAATGTTGACACCTCTTATTTTTCTGATGTTTGTCAGCGAGCGATGCTATGCGTGAGCAACGCACCCAGTCCACTATAAGCCGGCCTATTCTAGCCAGTTCTCACTCAGTCCCGCAGACAACATCAACCCCATATCTCAGGGCAGGCAGTGGTACTTGAGCAATTTGTTTGTATTGCATGATTTAACGCTATACAGGCCCATATATCTCAAGAAAAATGACTCTCCGCATGATTGATTTATCCATAATGCACCTTTTTAAGACAAGCTATTTTGGTTAGCATATTTGATTTCTTTTAAATCTTATTTTAGTGGAACTAATGGCAGATCTTAGTTATTATTAATAACTTAAATTGCATTTAAGTTCACAATCACTAGAAAAAAATACCAAAAAGCCATATTTATTTCTTGATACGGAGAAGATTATTTGCTACTTGCGCATCCAATCCCATGCTACTTGCCAGCTCAGAGAACTGGATGGAAATAGAATATTGTGGTTTAGCATCAAGCTTAAAGTTTGTTATAGAGAGAAATGTACTGGGGATTTAGGGAATGAATTCCACTTTTGTCATCTTTACAGTTCTCCAGTACAAATCATAGAAATTACACAGTTCTTACGATGTTGCTACTCTGTTTTAAACATGTGTGAATACTGAACAAAGTCCATAGAAAGGTTTGATGTCAACTCTGAGAATAAGAAAGTTGTTTTAGTACATTTCATTTTCAGTTAAAGTCTCTCCGTTCAATTGTGCATGAAACTTGTTTGTGTTTAATGCAGTTGAATTATGTGCATACTTTGCAAATATGTAAGCTGCAATTTTATGAATAAACAGCTGTAAAATAATCTGTATCAGTATGCTTAATGGATAAATATGCTTGGCGATCATCATATTTTAATACCTTTTGCATTCTTTTTCCTTTTATGGTCATCTTTCACTTTTTTTAGGTGATAGCCTTACCCGAAGAATCAGGGCTAGATCAGAACCTCTCGTCAGCATAGGATTTGTTCCATTCAGTAATGATTTTCTCATGTATAAAAGAATTGCATATTGTTGCACACTGCATGAGCATTCAATTACCTTTCAATAAGATGCTCCTTTAACTTATTCAGAACTTGCCAGAAGAGGTTCAATACTTGCAAAAGCATTACAGTTCAATATGTTTCTGGTTATGATGCCGAATGCTCGGTAACCTCTGCGATCGTGCTGGCATGTTTGTATGGGTGCATGTCATTGTGTGTGTGACGGCTAGCCTTTAAACCACAAGTTGAATCAATGTCATACTTGGTAGGTAGATGCCCTACCATGTGTAGATGTGCCTTATTGTTCTTGGTTCTCATCTCATGAATAATAATGATTGGGCAGGGCTTAACATAAACTTCTTAAACTGTCAATATCTCTTCATCATATGTCCGATTTAGTTCAGACTTGGTTTGGTGATGTAAACTGCAGAACAATTTTTACCACATTAATATTCATGAGTGGGGCTTAATGGGAAATCATCAAAAACAGCTTTTAGACATGATATCTCACTAACCACAAGATGAATCAATGTCCTACTTGATAGGTAGATGCCCTGTGATGAGTAGATTGTTTTTGGTTGCCATTCATAAATATTAAATAAATGGGCAGGGCTATTTTTGTGGTTCATATTAGTATGGTGATGTTGGTACATAATAAGCACATTTTCATGATGTCTCCAACTTTATGTCAATAAGGATTCTTCAAATTGCAAGCAATGGCTTTTAAACTCAAGAAAAGAACCAAATGTTCCATAGTTTTCATCCTTGGCATATAGGTTAATTGTCACATTACATTCATACATGTTGTTTTTGTTGTTCATGTCAGGAATATTAGTCAGTGTACATAAAATTGATTATCAGATATCTATAACATAGTATGTCTAATTAGCTTTATACATATACTTGGATAATACAATGTAAGTATATAGATACATGCTTATAAGGTCATACATTTGACCTCATTAATATTTATGCTGTATCTATTTCTATACTATTTCCCTAATAGACTTTGTCAACATGATAACTGATTCCTGGTACCTTCCTTTTTATGTTGCTGCATTAGTCAAATAGATAATCCCTCTTCACTTTGGTGTGCACAAGTTCATGAATATTAAAATGTATGGCTTACCATACTATGAATATGTTTGGCAATGGAACCGCTAAACGTTCTTTTGATAAAAGTTAGGACGCTGTTTTAGTTTGGCAGGGTTACAACTTGCCTTCAAAGTTTATTGCAACCTGCTTGGGACTGATATTTGACTTCACTAATTTAGAGATAAAATGACTTGATATCATTTGGGTCAAAACAGTTTGATGTTCCAAGATAGAAAATGCTTGTTAGTAATTTTTGTACAAAGTACTTCAACTAAGGTGATCATTAAAAAGCCAAGAAAATAAGCAATGCTTTTCAGCTTTTGTCCTTTTCCCCTCAGTCTCTCATGGATTGCCCACAACATAAGTACACAGCAATTGCTCCTCCAAGGAAGTATATGGTATTGAACGCATTCACTGGTGTTCTTGCTTTCCTGTAACTACACTTCAGAATCTGTTTCTTAGTTTATGCACCACACTTTCATTTTCATCTTTCCTTCTACACTACTCTATTTGGACCTGTTTTTTCCTGCTCAAGTTTGTGACATTCAGTGTTTTACTGTTTGTTTTATTTAATTGTCTGAACCCTTTATTTTGTTTCTTCTGACATTGATACAATTTGGAAATAACTCTCTGTATCAGAGTACACTCACTCATCGAACTGCACTTTCCCGTATTTTTAAATTTTTTTTTTTTTTAATGTTTTGCAATAGGCAATGTTACTGAATGTTGACTTCTCTAAATGGAACTACTGGCTTAAAACAGCACCATTGTCAAGCAGCTGGTGACTGTTAGATGAGAATATTATGGAAGTTTAGTACTTGCATTTGCGTTGCTCAACCATGTCTATGTCAGCATGCATAGATTCTATTTTAATAACAAGTAAACTCAGTGAGTCTTTCCTTTTTAATTTTTCAGTTGGGAATTTTGATCAAACACAATAAAAAAGACTGCTATAACTAGCAAGCAATCATTTGTAATACCTATCCTCTATTTTATATTTTCTGTTTTTGCATGCACCTGATTTCCCTCTGATCAGTGGACACATGTGGTCATGTCATAAGAGTCTATTTTTTAAAGTAATAGCTTAGCAAGCATGTTGCATTGTTACATTAATTATACCTTCTGACTGCAGCCACTTCATTTCTACTTAACTGTTGTATTGCTCTGAGCAGTCTGCCAAGAAATTTTTCTCCATAAAACAGCTGTGATTCAAGTGCAATTTGTGTTGTGCAAGCTCTTCAGATAACTCAGACTGTTGATACCAGGACATGTATCAAAAGAGTTTCATAGGAAGTATTGTGATAACTAGTAGTAACTGCCTGTTTGACATGAATGTTTTTGGTTATTGCCCGAAAAATAAAACTTTTTAAGAACAAGCAAGTCAACATGTATTCATTTTATAACATTGTCTTGTGTGCTGCATGTTTCATATGTCAATATTAGACATTGAATTTCTAAAATCAATGAAAAGACGAAAAGAAATGCTCAGTAAGGGTGCCTATGCATTGATCAAAGATGTAATTGATGACATTGAGGTCAGTAACCTCCAGAGTTTGATATATTTTGTTTGAGTTGTGTTCAGATCATTCATAGCGTTGCCTTTAGTATAGTCTTTTCTGCTCTCTTCTCAGTTGACACTTCCACTCATGATATTCCACAGCCTGTAAGTATTGTGTATTACTTTTAAATGGAAAGATCTGAAATTGTACTAGATGCTAATGTCATGTTCTCATCAAGTTAAAAATTAACATACCAAGCATATATAGATCATTGTAGTGTTAAATCACATTTGTTAAATCTATCTGAAAGATCCCTTTGCTGCTCACTATAGACTTGTAATGCAGTATTTCTTACCCTTTCCAGTTTTTGCACCCCTTAGCCATTGAACAAGAACTTGTGCACCACCTTTACCAGCTGTGGATGAATATTTTGTGCATTAGATGTAGGGTCCACCTAGGGCCCTTGGTGGGATCTAGGGGCAAAGCCTTTGGAAAACCATGCAATTTGGTTCAAAAAATGGATGGGTCTAGAGACTGCTTAAAAGCATACAAAGATTGCAGTGTGCTTTAAGCATGGGTTCCCATTTAGGACAAACACCCTTTGGTGAAATGGCAGGGAATATCGGTACCTGATTTGATGTAACATACAGTAGGCTACAGAGATTACATTGATGTAACATAGGCTACAGAGATTACATTGATGTAACATAGGCTACAGAGATTAAATTGTTTAAGTGATAATGTTTGTAAACTTAACGGTACAATTACAAACAAAAACAATGTGAGATTTCCTGACTTCACAATTTGGCCTGTGAAAGACTTTGTCATTCAATGGTATTATGAATACCTCCTTTCTTGCCCTAGCCAGAATCGCATATCTGAACTCGTAAACATAAAAGGGCTATGTTGAGGCATCTGGATATGAATATGGATACTTTGAAATTGGTATACCACTTTGTGACAGATTCTGTCATAAAGTGTCCATTAAATATAGGTGATATTGAAGATAACTGAACTTGCTCTTTTAGGAAGTTTTTGGTTTGCCTATAGCTTCAAAACCCCTGGAACCATGCCTTGTACTGCCAGGGAGTAATTGTGAACAGCTGTTGTAATGAAAGCACTTTAATTTTGCTGTACTTCTTCTATTATATCATCTTCTGACTGATTTCTTTCTGTGTGGTAGTTCCCACTCGATGCGCTTCTTTCTTTTCACAAACTCATCAATATATCAATATGTGGTAATGTAATTATTTTAATGTTGTTTCTGTCTCATTGGTCATTTTTGACATGTGTGTTGCTATGTCAGAGGGTCTGGTAGTATCAAGGACTTCAACTGTTTACAAAGCAGGTGTGTGTCATACAAATTTGATTGGTAGATTCTACAAAATACTTGTTGCAATCTTGTCCACACATGTGATCCATTTTATGATGTTACATTTTTTTTCAGGATAAGAATCCTAGCGTAACAGGTGAGCATTTTAGTACATTTATTAAGGCAGGCTAAAATTGCAGAGATGCCCATAGGTATCTGGTCAGATTAATGTGTAAATAAGGTAACCAAGGTAATTAACCACTCAGTATTCTGTATTTTATGCTGCTTTTTCACAATGATGCGGTAGTAGATGGAACTTTCAATCCTAACCCATTTGAAATTTACTATTTTCTGTTGAGTGGAAGTCTTTTAACATAGGAAATGCTGTATA
>JAIPMN010002901.1:0-29149 GCA_020650975.1 Apostichopus californicus | reverse complement strand
ATTTCATTGCCTTCTAACATAGTTTGAATCTTTTTTTTTTACTGAAAAGTACATCAAGTTCGTATAAGCGAGGACAAAACGACCACCCGTTGGATAATTCGTACTGTTATGACATGGAACGTAAACTGACTTGCCCTTCGTCTTGACATATTGCGTGGTAAAGCTAGCTGTGATGTCACACTTAGTTGTCCATCACAGTTATTCAGACGATATCGTGTGATGGCGTGGTCATAAATCATGCCGACAAATGGGTTTGTTTGTCGATTGCGGCATTCACAGCTAGAGGGAAACGACATACTTCGAAAAGGTGATACAAAAGTGAAAAATGTTCTCTGACTCCATGGTATAGTTCCTTCCACAGTCAGGTTGTTGATATAGTGGTTAATATGAGCAATAGCGGTGGTCAAGAATGTGAAGTATGCATTTCCAAGTTCACGACCTAAAGGAAATGGCAATGAAAACCTGCATCGAATCATCTTTGGGTATGCATTTGGTCCATCAGTCCACAACTCCTGCAATCAACTGATCAACTAATTCCGGAAAGGATTCTTGCCTTGTCTAACAAACATAGTTTGAATTCTTTCCTTAAGAACCAAAGTTCTAAATGGTTTCTTTAATACTACTCACAATAATACCTAAGTATGGATATGCTTTCCTACAAGGACAGCATTAGCATTTCAAGTCACAAATCTAATCTGAGAAAGCTACATGTCTTCATCATGTAACACAAATAGTCACTTGTAACATCCGCACATTTTTAACAACATATACACGGCGATTGAACAAACACCCAATTTCAAAGTGTCTGATATGGCAAGGGGATGGAGAGCTTGGCAACTGCAACTATATCGGTAAAACAACAAGCGAAGTTTGAAGCCTCTTATTGAACTTATTTCGATTAAGTCACACTTGTCCTTATCATATAGTATTCTTTGGTATTCATTCAGTGGTTATATTATAAGTCCATTATTGCGAAACGGAAGGGCAAACAGGCTGCTCCGCCTTAATCGACCACATTTCAACAATCGACTTAACCCGCGACAACTTCTTCCATTAATTGATGTCAAGGATCTAATTGGTTTTGAGTTGATTAAAAGTGAGCTGCGGTCAGCAGGTGGTACACAAAGTACCAACCGTTTTGTTTGCATTATCAAAACTCCGAATACCAACTAACGTTACTTCAAAGTTGGCGCGCAGTTGGAAAGGGGTTTTAGCGTGGGTGTGTTTGTCATGCAAAATATCCTGCACAAGTTAATAGGTTCTAGATTTCGTATCTTATCTGTGTGTAAATACTAAATACCTAATGTAAAATCATTTTGCGGTGAAATAATTTTTCAGCATTTGCGTGAACTTGAAGGCACGCTATCGTATATGGCGTCGCCACTCGTCTCACACAACTATGGACGCAAAAACCTGAAGCGGAGATAAGGTAAAGGAGTTGGGACTGACACACTACTATTATACCATGGAAGTACTTTCATGCATGGTTAACCCTATAGGTCCACAAGAAGTTCAGGGTTAAATCAGAGTGCTGGAACAGACCCTTTGTTAAACTCATATTTGATTCCATCACTTGATAAACTGACTTGTACAGAGAACTAAGATTGCTATAACACAAAGTTGTGCTTTACTGCAGATATAGCCTAAGCAGTGTGGAACAGTTTGAACTGAACCATTTTAGTATCATTGGACTGATGTCATTATGGGCTTTAACTATAATTTTGAATCACCTTACCTGTGAGCTTGGTGACTCTCATATCAATGCAAATCAATGAATTAGCTTTGAAGTTGATAAAATGAGCGCTTGTATGTCATATGCGTTAGCGGGTTAGCATCCTCATTAGCATAACACACAGTTGGATGTCGTGTCGACATCCCCGCTGGGAAAATAATTGACCACACTTGAAATCATCAAGTAAGAGAGGCAGGTCATTTTAGAAATCTGAGGGCAAAACAGGACAATCCACAAGTTTAGAAGAGCTCGTTAAGTGGCCAAAAAGTAATTGACGATAAACTGTTCTAGAGCAGGGAACGTAGGAGTTTATAAGGTGATAAGATAAGTTTGGGTGTGGGATACGCCGTGAGACTTTGGACGTTAAGGACCAACAACTAAATCAAGTGTGTTAACAGGGGTAAGAAGGGAATAATTTCCACAGATTAAAACATGTGCGGTCGCTTTTCCTTACATTCCATATCTGAGTATAAAAGATGTCTTGTGCTTTTGCATCTGTATCAGCAAGCACCCGATACTCATAGCTAGTACAGTAACTACTGTGCAGCAAGATACATATAGGAACGTTTCCCACTTCTGGAAACTGATTCCCTCAAGGTATTTGAACTTGTACTATATTGATACAAAGATGATGGCCGATGAATTGGGTGAAGTAGAATTTAGTCATAAAGGTATACGTTAGATCCAAAGTTAGCTTGTTGAAATGACCTGAACATCATCTAAGATAACATAGGCCTTAACCGTACTGGGAGGTAATCGGTAGTTTGGCCAACTAATGGAGAACAATTTTGATCGTCTACAATCTTTTCAGTGAACAGTAAATGGTTTGTTCTGCAGAAGCTCAATGGAAGCTTACATTCTTAAATTATTAAGCAACTTAGGAGACTAAATGAACAGTCTTTTTCCCCTTAATTTCACAGGCCTAGATTATACGGAGTAATGTGTAAAACAAGAAAGAAATATAAAAACAAAAAGAGACGTCTTCTTGAGTAGACTACATTTCGGCAAAAGGATGGATGGATACCTTAGGTGAATATGCAGAAGTTGGACAATTACACGATAGATAGTAAACTTGAGTTCATTTGGACAAAAAGAATTAATGTTTTGGATACAGCTGAGAACAGTTGGACAAATCTAAAGTTGATACATTTGGGATACATTTCACAACAGATAAGCAAAAACTAGGTAGGTATACAGTTGGGCATAGTTGGTAAATACAGTTGAAAAACAGTTGAGTAACAGTTGGTTAAAAGAATGGAATGGATACATGAATGACCAGTAAGTTTGAACATGTTGATAGTATATAGTATCGACATATAGTAACGTTAATGAAAAGATCGACGACTAATCACTGCACATGTATAGACAAGTTCTGATATCAAACACTTGCTCTGCAGGGTATCATACTTTATTACGGATAACTGATAGGTCTTATACCCGCCATTTACTTATGCTATATAATGACGTCACAGTTGTCATTGGCGATATGGTCTCATAAAACAGTTTATCATATGATAAGTGCCATTGGACTATGGAGAAGGTCAACGGGCAAAGTTGCGTCGATGTGTAATACAGTCCGACTCTCAACTTCCCTACAACATTTCTCTCTAGAGAGAGTTTAAGGTATATTAAGACCCGTAACATATCAATTTAAGGGACGCAATCACATTTCTAGGTTACCCTATATCAACGTCCATTGGTATAATCAGTTAGCATAGATAAAGTCTGCAAAATACAGAAGGAAATGGTGAAATCTAAACTTGGGAAATCTCCCTTTACTACTTCAAATATCCTACGTCACGCACTTGTTAGATTTGTAAATGAAGGAATTATTAATAGAACTTAAGATCTTGAACTATAGCCAAATGGCTCCAAGATATTCCAAATATGTAGTCGGTTTGCTCAAAGGTTGACGTAAATTATTTTGTTTAAACTTGTTTAATTAAAGTCCATATTGATTATGATATTGTCTGTAGCCACTGTTTAGGGATAGGCCGCAAGATATTTATAGGTATATACCTCTTTAAGCTGATATAATATTAAGTTTTTACAAATGTAATCCTTAACTAGACAAAAACAAATTACATTTAAACCCTTCATGGTTTAAATCGATCTTTATTATGTGGAAGTGTACTTTTCAAAAGGTGACATATATTTCGAATGCGTTATAGAAATTACAATAATTTGCATCATTTTCTGAAATATTGTGATTTAATAGAACGTGTTACATTTCACGTTTTGAAACACGTTGCCATGTTAACACAAATTTCAAATTTTTCAAGGGAGGGATTTTCTGTTTCTATTTAGCGCAGCGGTTCATAACCCTAATCTGGGGTGCACACACCCTCTCCCTCGAGCGCGAGTCAGGTTTCCATGGTATGCGGCGAAGCTAATAAACTCCCTGGAAGATCAAGTTCAGTTATTTTCAAAAAATCGTGAATTTAATAGAGGACGCTGAGTCACTCATTCAGAAAATCCATGCATAGTCACATTCACTTAATATGTATTATCAATTAATGTTCGAGATTAGATCTTTCATTTAAACCCATCTCTCCAGTTAAACAGAGGAAGAAATTTCGCCCCAATTGAAGAGCGTCTCTTACATAGATACCGATGTTTTGTCTCGGTCTGTCTTGGTTTTGGTATTTTCTAAATTTAAGCAAAAATTATCACTAATTATCACTAAAATTATCACAAATATTTAATCTGTAGGCAGGCACGTAGACCACACCTAATGCGTTGAAAAATAACTATTGCGCCAAGAAGAATTTGAAGAAGAAGAAGAAGAAGTAAAAGAACAAGAAGAAGGCTTACAATTGATATTCATTGTGGGCTAGGCTCCTCGTTAACTCTTCGGAATTGTCAAAAGAGGAACAAGATAAGACAAGGGAGTAGATCAAATTTATTCTTGGCATTGTTTCCTTATAACAACGGTTTTCGAAATAATGTACTTAAAAGAGAAAGGCGGTAAGTTATACACGTAAATACTCAAAGACAAATATGCCGACTTTGATAATCCACGTTGAAAGGTTTAAAACAGTTACATGTCAGAAAGCAATTTCACGCGGACTGTTGAATTGAACACTACATGTTCACACATTCCAGCCAATCGGTTTCTTTTGTTTGGAACTCGACCTGAAAGGATAGCTCATGCAGGTAAAAATTTCATTTTGACGGATGAAAGAGTAACATTCTTTATACACTGGTGAAATTTTCATTCAATTCCTACGTGTCGTTATTGTTGTCGACAACATTTGAATGTGAAACGGTTGTATCGAAAGTGAACTTCAAACAAGTTTGTGTGATGTCATATGGGCATGCTGACAAGTTTGTTTTACGATTTCCCTCAACATTCACATTCAAATTTTCTACTTTTCTACAATCTGAATGCACTTCAGTGTGAACATATACGGTACTGCGTCAACTGATAAAAACAAGTGGGAAAAGGCAGCAAAACAAACCATGTATTATGTTTTTTTTTCTGTCAGTGTGCAAAGATGACATCACATCTATTTGCTTCAAGTCCAAGTCCTGTGCAAGCGCTTATAATTTCATCTTTAATTATCTCCAAACCGAAAATGAGAGAATACCATTCAATTTTCACCATGTTGCTCAGAATTGTGTTACTCTGTCATCGGTCAAAAACAACACTTTCACATTTTCCAAATACTTCATCGATGAACTATACCAATATATCTGAATAATTGGCGTAAAAGTTGCTTAATATCTAATTAATGAACTATATTTTGCTAGCAACTTATTGCTGGATTGAAAAGTATTTGGACCATTTTAGTTTGTTAAACTTAAAACCACATAACAGTTTGTGTCTAACGGTTTCGAATTCACGAATAACAAACTTCTTGTTTCGTTAAGTGTATAAAATTCTGTATAATTCGCTGCAAATGCTGAAATTAGTCATTTAAATCCCTTTTCCAGCTAGAACATAAATTCTTCATGTAATGAAAGTAACACATTTTATTTAATTTGTTGAAATTTGATAAGTACAACCTATTAGAAAGACATGAACATTAAAAACAATTCCCCGTTTCCAAATCAAAATAATGTATTCATCTCTTACTAAAAGTCCAGCAGTTTTAGACAAAAGAGTAATAAGGTATTTACAGAAAAGAACTTTTTAAGTCACCTTAACGTTTGCAAAGGTATGATTTCCATTCTTTTTTCCGTTCCAGTGTTTTTCTACTTCATGTTATTTACAGTTTGTACACGATGACACCCACACAATGGGAGCGTGTTGGTAATCCTTCACTTTAATCGTTGCATGTGCCAATAAGCAAGTTTTCGCTGTTATGAAATACTTTTCCATGAGCAAATAAAGTCCCATACCCTTTACATAAACCTTACTTCCAAGCACACGCTTTACATTCACACAATGAGGTATATAATGCAAAGAAATAGGCAACATTGTTTTATGTTTCCATTATTTGCAACCTTTTATGATATGAAACGAACTTATAACCTGACATAATTAGCTTCGTGAATTCTCCTTCGGAAAGCCGGAACTTTATTCACGTAGACGGAGGCTATCAGGATAGAAATTTTAATAAGAACAACAGAGTGTACTAGTTTGATGCCTGATTCAGGTTGTAACAAAATGGACATTTTTCAATTTTATTCTAGAAAGATTGCACGCAAGGCTAGCCTTTTTCACATCTATGTCACTAATGTCTGTCACATATTTAGTATCTTTCTTCTTCTTTTTTAATGTAAAAACAAATTCTGAGAGTGCATTGATGTCATCGTTTGGCTAAGGAAGTATAAGGAAAATCTTTGCCATAATCATAAAATTAAATAAATGTAAAATTATCTTCAGGTCGCATTTAGTCAATATTATCTGTTTTCAGCAAAGTATCCTCTACAATGAAATTATGCACCGATGTTGGAATAAATTATTAACACCTTATAAATCGTTGAAACAATTTCAGAATGTTTTGGAAAATGCCGCAACTTTGGGAGCCTCAGGACTTTACCCGGATCGTCCCTCCCAATCAGACATGTATATAGGTCTGTGAATATACAGTTGCACAAATTTGCAATCGGTGGTCCCAGCACACGCGGAAAGTTTATACCAAACCATCAACTTCTATGTCCCCATTATTTTTCATAAATTTCTCGGCCAATCACTGCAATCGGACTCAACAAAGCTGGTAAAAGTAGGTTTCCAAATCGAGCTACCACCCCCCCCCCCACCCTCACTCAGGCCTACATCGCGAAACTGAAATGTTGTGTGGACGTCCCTGGATAAATACGTATACGAGTGCTATGTGAGATATTTAGATATTGTGTATTACCGTACATGCACAAGATTTTTATAACGTAGTATAGACTATCATAAACCGTAACACATGTTGTTCAATGGTTCTACATACCAGGTGAGCACTTAACTGTGTATATGGTATAATGCCGTATTTGTACCAGTGTGTACTAGTTTTCACGCTCTTGGCGCACAAATAGGTAGTCCTTTACACCAGGACGAGTCAACACAATAACCATTGTCATGTTTTCCATTGTGTTAGTTTGCCTTGACTGTAAACGTCGGTGACTGAGCTTACAAAGGGCATGCTAGCTACTATTTAACCGTATACGAGTACTGTCGAGAAGGTTTCATCTTGGCCAAACACGAGTTCTGACACCCTTAATATACAATGATGTGTGTTAGGATTATTAGCCTAGACCGCAATTTAAGGAAAGAAATAGGCACAGGAATATGGCTTATTTTATTTTAATCTTTAAGAACAACGAGCGTTTATTGACCTACCATAAATGAATTGTACTGTTATTATTATTATAATTAATATATTTATAATAAAATATAATATATATTAATATTGTTATTATTTTCATGAAGGGTTTCAGGTAATATCAAATTTGTTTATATCTTACCTTTAAAATTATGCTAGCCAGGAAATTTCATGACGATATCCACTCCTTTAAATTAATTTGGGTTTCATGAATAAAAGTAGAAAATGTTGACGTCTATGCTCTGTATTCTTTCTTTAGAAGAAACTCCGTGTGAGGTGAAGTATATGCTTTTATTAATTCACACACACTCATAAAAATATTTTCATGCCACTAAAACCGGATCTCTCCACACGTAAATAAGATTGAGTAAATGAACTTCACGTTTGATACACTTTGCTCTGTTGGGATTCCCTGGATAGGAGTTAATCGCTAAAGCTCCTGTAATTCCCGGATACAGATTCCATCTGCTATAGAGAAATAGTTGCGAACTCACTTAACAAAGTTGTGAACATTATGACTACTATGTATCCTGATGTAAAGAAAAGTGTCACGTACTCACTATATAAAGGTATTCCGATGATTCTCAATAAAACTGCAATGTAAAAGTAATTTCAATCGCTGTAAGTCAGGAATGCGACTTGACTAGTCAACATGGTTGCTACAAAATACTTTTAGCAAACTTACATTATAGTTTCCTGAAGTGAACTCATGCCTAGCAACCAGTGAGGCATACGCAAGACAATTAGTAGAAGTGCACCCACCCACGTGTAGAACTTGTACAATTTACCTACGGCCTGTTTATAGTGGTTTTCTCATTCTATCACGTCATTGACCAATCAAAAAGAGCTCAAAGCAATCTTTGACTTCACACAAGAAGTATGGAGTACTTGTGATTATATTTGCCCAGTTAGTCCTAACTGAAGCCCTATACTTTATAGAGCACGAACTTTGTTTTTATTTACACAACTCTCATGAATGGCAACGTTGCAACTATAGGTTCTCCAATGACGAAATCGTCGGATGTTTGTCATAAGAATTTCTTGAGCGAGAGCAGTTAGTCTATATACGAGCGGCAAGCTCTGAAGTCTATACGCCGGGCAATACCAAAAGTAAATTCGCAAACTTAAAAATTGACAGCAGTACTAGATCCATATAATCGCATTATATCTATGATTGTTCTTCTTACCTATTAATGTGCCCATCCATCATCAACCGCAACCATTAACATGAATATGCTGCTGTAATGTTTATCTTAATACTTTAATTCCTAAACGCTTCAAGGGTCGGTGCATGTAAGTGGTATACCAAAAAGACCTGTGATGTGCTCCCATCATCTTTGGAAATGGATTGATGCAACAAAACTTATCCAGCATCATTTCTTCTAATTCCACTGGGTGAAGGCTATATTCTCTATCATATTTGGTAGCATCATATTCCAGCAAGGAGTATTACAATGCGATATAGTATATCCGTGTCATATAACAGTTTGGATCACACATACTCTAAAAATGGCATCATTCTAAAAACTCGCTTTATATTAAAACTAATTAAGCTAGCACTACCATTCCCCAGTCTACCGTGACCAACAACGGCAATTCCAACATTTACAATATAATTAGGTCCAGTTACACACATCCTACCAAGTTTCGAGGCGGTAATCTACACAGTCTTTGGCAATTAGCCGACACCCCAACTGGCATAAGAATCCACCACGCGTGGGGCACGTGTCGCGTAGCACCGTCATATTGAAAGTTGATTATCCTCAAATAAGAATTTAGCAGAGAAAAAGATTTGGCAGCAGTTGGGCTATTGTAACATAGAAATATATGCAGAACGTGCTACATGCTCTGCTATAACATATAATGATAACAACAATTTAGTCGTGACATAACAAGTCTAAGTATAGTAACGGCCCTTCCCAGGCCAAAGTACTATTTGATGGTATAAGGGTTTCTGTTTTGCTACTGTCGATGATGGATGATTTCGGGAATATCTACAAACACAATACAGCAGAACAATCGTAGAACATGTGCGTTTCGCATGCACAAACGTTAGATATTAACTGTAAGTTTTCTTGAAAGAAATAACAGATTTAGATATTGAACTTTGAACGAAATAAGATCAAAGTATCAGGAATTGAAAAATAAAACTTTTCATTTTGTTTTGGTTGAAATATGTATGTCCCCAATAAAATGGTTGAGTGTTGGTAAATGGAATTGGGGCAATCCTAACCACATGTCAGTTATACTACAACCCTCCTCCATGGCTCACCGCCACTTGCCTTGTCTGTTAGCTACGTTTATCACACTACTCGACAAGAATATATCCCAAGGGGAGGCTTGAAATACGACTCAAACAACGTAACATTTTGGATCATTTTGTGGTTACCATTTAACAACAAGTGTAAGTGTTATGACACACACATTGACCCACATGACTATTCAACTAGTTAAAACTAATGTTACCCATTGGTATATGTAGGTCAGGTATACCGCGGTGAGAAGATTCTTATGACCACAAGGTCACAGTAAAGGTAAGTATTTTGTGGACGTAAGTAGGCTAACTGAAGTATAAATCGTAAATCTATCCGATGAGGCAGTCATGCAATTAGCACTCCCTGTCAGGATACCACAAACAGTCTTATGAAATCATTTTATTTCATGATCAACATTATGAGGTAGGTAATAGGTTCGAACAGGGTTTCCCTAACTTTATCCCCCCCCCCCACGAACCCCCTGTGGATGTCAGAGTTGTCCACGAACCCCCAACTTGTCGAGACACGATCTGAGTCATTATTATACTATAATACCCATAACAGTGCTTCGTAAAAGATCAAGTTCATAGTGTAACATTGTTATGAGAAAAAAAAAGAGTTTGTCGATAGGTACGGCTTTTGTACATTACTAAATTATATGATATATCAGATTTTGGTTCAACAAAAAGCACTCTAGTTTTGACTTTCAGAAACGTCTCACTAACCCCTGGGATGGACTCACGGGGGTTCATGCACCCCAGCTAGGAAACGGGGAGCTAAAAACTGATTGTTTTATGACGAAATGACTAAACAAAACTACATGCATAATTGGCAACATGTACCCAAATCTCAACTGAGTCCATTGCGTGTCTGGTATTACCACCAAACCCACTGACCATTGTAATGCAAAAATACCCCTTGACCTCGTCGGAACCACAATCATATTTTGGAATCCTACGTTCATTGAGGGGCTTTACCCTGTTCAATATAATCTTCATGATTGTCAAAGTTATTTCGTGGTGTAACCTGCCGTGATTTCATCACTCCGGCATTGGGGAAGTGTTTAATGGACATTCTTTACCGAACTCGTTGGACATTAAGCTATGTCAGATATGCCCTCCGGATGTCTTAGGACTATCTTAAACTTGGACTTGTGTTGGTGTACGTAAAACGTTGTTTGATTACACTCTATAACCCGCCATTCTTTATAGTTCTTGCCTCGGGGCTACATAAAGTGGACAAACTTAGAGGTGGAAATATTTTCATTGCCCCCAAAACGATTTCAGTGTTGGTCTCTGTCACCTTCTCGTCGATGGCAAAGAACCTTTTACAGTTTTGTTTAACCTTATATCGACAGCCATTCTAGAGGAAAGTACAAGTTGAAGAGACGCCTTAAGGCATAATTCACAGTTCATACGTGATAGTGAAATAAAAGCCAGGATTTCTGTATCTATTTTTGGTGTTGAATATTTTCGCTTTCAAAATAAAGTGAAATTGTCTGGAATGTTGATATATTCAGGCAAAAATATTGATTATGACATCGAATACTCGATTCAGCCTGCAGGTCTTATAAAGCCAAGGGAAAATTAAGGTAAACCATCATGAATTAGTTTATGTTTATAGAGATGCTTGCGATGGAAAACGTTCTGAAATAGCCCAGCAGAATGTATATCCAATTGATATCAGGTAAATGATGATCTTTGATAGATGCGTTACTTGTTACTTTTCTCGCTAAAAAAAATATTGATGTTTTTAACATAATGTAGTTATTTTGGATTCGTTTTCGTTTACAACATAAAAACAGGAAAACAATGTAAAGGGTATATTTACATCCATCATGTGGTAATATATGACATCACATATGGCAAAAAAGGTAGCCTCCCATCACATGACTTTTAACCACTAAACATCTTGACAAGCAGAACACTATCGGTCTTAGCTTTTTGGAGTTGTTGCTAGTCGCAAGCATTTTGATCATACAAGATAAAGATGGTGGGTGGGTGGGTCTCTTTTCATCTCAATCCACTGTTTGTTCTTTATTTTTACATCAACGATCAGTGTTCCTTTACTAACGTTTTTGCTAACGTTTTCAGTACAGCCATTTTCGACTATCAAAATGAACATTCGATCAATTATAGAAGCAATACGTACATAGTGATAAAATCTACACTGGCAGCAGATTTTGCATCAATATAGGGATCAAACTAGTTTGAACGTTTGGAAGAGATGATTTGTTTTCATATCGAAAACTGCCAAGGTATATCATTGCAACACCAACATGCTTGTTATACCAGAAGGCTACATGCATGAACCCTTATTTTCTAACACTGAAATGCACTAGATTGTGTATACTTTACAAACTTCAATTATAATTCTTAGTGCATAACGTGTTTACGGTGGCAGGTTGAAGTATAAGTTGCAGAATTGTTGCTATTGTACGTCTGTCCCCTGTGTGACCTTCTCTAGCCGTAAAGTAACTCTTGTGTTGAGGTGCGACCTACGAATGGGCGGGCCAGAATACATCCAGGGACGTGTTATTTCTGAGTATGACTGCAGGTTGCACTGCACCAATTGGCATCAAGTCAGATTCGTTTCCTCGAAAGTTCATACAGTAATATGTATTAGAAGATTGAAAATAATTAGATGAAATCGCAAACCACATTTTTCTCAGGACCACGTTTGACCCCGCTAAAGCTGTATGGTTCAACCGTGCAACCTCATATGGTAATTACTTCAAACGGCGTGGTCAAATCCCTTCACTGGGATGTTACCAATGAAAAAGGGGAAAAAATACAAGTCGAAGTCTATCCATACCCCAAGACTGACAGAACTTTTTGATTGATGGCTTGCGTGTCATCAGTATTGCCTCCGAGTAATGGGTTTCGAGAAAATAACAGGCTTTCTGCAACGTTATGCAGCCTGCAATAACCCTGCACTTCAACAATAATTGAAACAAAGTATAGATTCAACGAAACTATTGGTGCATACACCCCACTTGCAGCTTGCGGGAATACATGTTGTTACCCCAGTGTTTTGTGCTATATTACTCGTTAACGACAGGAAAGAAAGACACTTGTGTAATGTTTTCAGCTACATAAAGCCAATCCATTTCTAATATACATTTTATTAATTATCCAATCTTTTGAATAAAAATGTTTGATAAACCTCATTAGCATAACCATGTGAAGATGAATTTGGTAATTCCCTAGTTTAACGGAAATATTATGTATTCCATATAAATATCGTTCTATGGTGTCAGTTACTGATTGTTATTGCACTAGATGGTTTGAGTTTCGAAATCATGAATTGGTCGGACACAGTCTGTCCCTTGTGGTTCGATTTTTGTTTTGTTTTGTTTTGTGTTTTGGTAACACACATTTCATAATTGCTAATTGATTTGGTTCATTTCCTATCGCCAGTGTTCCACTGACATAGGCCAACATCAGAAGTAGGCTTAGGTGCATATATTGACTTGTCACATGGACATACCACACGTAGTATCTGGCCGTAGTCAGGTCTTCAAGATAATCATCATATTCTGCAATGCTACATACATGAGTCTACTTATATCCGTCAGTAATCTATGCCAAACAACACACAAAGTGCAAGATAGTTCCTGACGGTAACAACTTTCACTGGGCACGTTCGCTGGCAGTTCAAACGTTTTCCGAAGTAATCTGATCACATCGGAATCTTAATATGTCTACTAAAAAATGTGACTTTTTTTTAATCACTCCCATGTGCAAATTCAATCGGAAATATATTTTGAACCGCGATAAAGGCTACGTGAGCAGAAATGTGAATTATTTCTAGGCAGTGAGTTGTTTCTGCTACTTCCAGATCTAAAAGACCAACATAATCCGATCACTGACAGTGTATAAGAAAAGAAATAAGTTGCAAGCAAAGGTAGGGGGGGGGGGGAGTCTGCGACAGGTTTAACAGTCACAATGGCTGGCATTCAATGATGTCGACCTGTGACAGCTGATTATAATGGATGCTTTGACATAGAAGAAATAATGAAGGCGGGAGATGGAAAACGACCAAAGGGCCGATTGATTGGAACATGACTAACGATGATACATAGGTTGACACAAGTAACGACCAAGATGTCACCAAATCATACTGTGAGAAATAGCAGTAACTCTTTGTTAAACTAATGAAAGGAATTCGATTGCTAACACCTGGTCTGTATCAATCTTGTACATAAGACCAACATGTAAGATATGATTTAGTTGCTCCAACGAGCATCATGATCAGAGTATTTCCTAAGAAGACAAGAAAACGCGGGAACATAAAACCACTGGCTATCAATTTGGGTTATCACATGTTCTATTAATACACATAAGGGAGTGGGGCACAGAAATCTTAACTTTGTAACTCAACACCATGTAAAACATATATAGATTACTGCTAGTGAACTTTTGGTCACGAAACAAATCGCATTCACAATGTTCAAGCACACATCGTTGGAGCTGCAGCAATCGTGTGTTCCAAAATAGCTAAGTGGCTTTGACGGTTACTTATAGTCGAAGGGAAACAATGTGAGTTTTTATGAGCATTCTGATTAGTTCAGCATTGCATTTTCTATGATTCTCATTTTACTTAAGTGAAAGTTATGGACTTCGGCTGTATGTTTTTTTTGTATTGCATCCACTATTATTCTCCCAATTTCGACTATTTAAACCAAGAAGAAAGTCATGGATCGCCAGATACAACATCCTGAAAATAATCTGTAGGCCTATCAACAAAAATGCCAAATGAATTATGACGTCATCGTCAACACATACCAACATTTCTGTCCATGATCAGCAAAGATTCCATGCACAGTATAAGAGATCCCTACAATTGAAATTGTGATCGAAATTTAAATTTCGATCACCGTACTCTTTTGAGTCATACTGCAATGGACAAGTTCTAGATAGAGGGCACATGTATACTCTCAACTCAATCTCCAGGCTCATTTCAAGAGAGTGGCAGACGAGAACTTTAGTAAACGGAAATATTGTAAAAGTCGTATTACCACCAGGAAGAAATGTGACATATCTTGGAAAGAATTACGTAACATGTCGACATTCCTTTGGTGATGTGGTGATCTATCAACGGATTTCCGTCTTTCGAAGAAATATGGTTGTAAAAAAAAAGTGATGTGTCATTATGATGGTTCTAACAAGACTATAATGCAATTCAGTTATTAGAGGGCGGTAACTTCGGCCGGCAGAATTGTAGTTTTCATGCGTTTACTGTTCAAGGCAAAACAATTTCAGTAACACTTCCATAACTATTCCGGTTTCAAGATATTCACGTTTAAAATATGCCAAATATCTGGAATGCTCCTAGAAAGCGAATTTGAAAAAGAAGTCTGTTTCTGAGTGGAGGCCTATATTAATGTTAATGTTAATCTATTGTTAAAAGATGCTATTATAACTCAAACAGAACATTGTTCTTTTAACTTCATATAAACAACATAGCACCCTTGGTTGACATTAAATACCTTTATCGTTGACATATTTGTGATACTTTGTCAAAGAACATGTCCTATTAGGCCACAAAAGTGTCATGTTATCTTATCGAGTTTCGTGTTGCATCTGGGGGGAACTGACCAAATGGTCTGCGTATTAAACTAAATAATCCACTTTAAGTTTTTTGTTAAATGGTTATTCCTTAAAATTAAAAATGGTTAGAGGTACAAACTAGATTGACAGCAGAGTTCTTCTTTTTAAGGTTCAACAACATATGGAAATTAATTTGTACCTACAATCATTCTTTAAGAAATGAGTAACCAAGTCACCCGGTCTAAAATACATAATATGGCCATGAAAAACCAAACGCTATTGCAACCCAACGGATGTCAGGTTATGTGATGCATGACGATAACAAATTCTAAGGTAAACTAGTCCATGTAATCCCAATCATTTTACGATTCGTAGTCGTGAAACAAACATTTTCCAGACATATCCTTAGCCAGAAAATATGGCACAACAACCTTTTCCATGCAGGTTTTCAGGTCAATATTACCGTCACCAATGATTTCAAATTACAACTTTGCAAACTTCCTATTGACAGTACTGTTAATCACATTTCAGCAGTTCAAGGTGATCTCAATTTGTTTGCATGGCAGCACAGTTGTGCCGTAGTTTTATGTATGTATATATTAGAGCCGAAATAAGGATCTCATCTCGGAGGTCTTCTAAACTCACGCTATGAAGCACAAGCAACGATAACAGTGTTTGCATAACAGATGAGACTTGCAGTGTATAGGAGGCTTTCCAATTTTTTTTTTGTAGGTTAGCCAATAGTTAAGAAAGTGGGTTCATGTCGTACAACTAGCTATCAAGCCTATTATTGATACATCTAACGGGTAAAATCGAGAGCCATCACTCTAACATTAGATCTTATAAATCCTTCTTTTAAGTTGATTTTGTACAAATTTGCAATGCAATTCAATCCTAAAAGAACTTGGTCTCATTGTCTCATTTCAAGCTATGAAGGAAACTTTGAAAACGTTGAACATTTCCAAATTGCTTTTTCGTGTGATTGATACTGACATATTGCTATATTTTCATGTGTTGTCATGACAATGTGAAGGTACTCACTGTATGTAAGCATTTCTATCAAAAGTAGTATCATATTCGCAAAGACTTCCAATAGGATGTCTCTTTTTCGAATGCATCGACTGAAAGTTACCCCTCACCACCCCCCCCCCCCACACCCTTCATATAGGTTAACGGCCTGTTAATGATATTCAAAGGGAATACCAGTAAACTTTCACAGTAAACATAAGTGCTTAAGTGATTCAATTTGAAAAGTAACTCGGTATCTCATATGATGATACACATGTTAACTTGTTTCCCCCCGAAAAGATTCATAATTATAGGTCTATGATATTGCTTACCTTTTTTGTCGTGGCTTTTGGTATTCTTCCGACATAAGAATATAGAAACGAATAGCAATGTGCCGAGATAACATGTCTCGTTAAGTAAACTGTTTCACTTATTGACTGTTCCATATTTTGTTATATGTTATGTACCTCTCTCTCTATATTTAGATATAGATGAGAAGAAATGCAAAAATTGAAGGCTTCTCCGACGAAGAACGACGAATGTAACTTGTTAGTCAAAGTACACAGAATCCAAGTGCAAATAGTTATAGTGAACTTAGATATGATCTACAAATCAATAATGTTTCCGAGATCTTCTTCTTTATTTCTTTACTTATCCACTTGTATTCCGCACGGCAGATTCACTTTGATATAAGACGTAAATAACCCCTGTTCTCTCCATTGTAGCTCACAACTACAAGAAATATTTATTTAAAAAATCCAATTTCTTCTTCACCATGAACCGACAAATTAGGCTGCTCTCTATGCTTCTGTTCTTGGTGGTATTCCTCCAAATAGCATCATCACTATCTTAGAAAACGACTAATTGTATACCCTTGACCGATCATCAGCAAAACTATGAAAGGAAAATCTCCGAAAAGTTGGCTTAAAAACAAGAACAGCAAAAAAGAAAAGAAAAGGAGAGAGGGATGAATAACCAAAATGCTGTCAATACTACTATTCCCAAATTCGTGAATTACAATAACTCCACTACGAGACAAGTAATACGAAGATCCCTGTGCTCCGCTAAGAAGAAGACTTTTGGATGACAACAGAGAGACAAGAAATGCAATGCCGAATTGAGAAACAGGGTTACGTGACTTCCGTGTTCTATGCAACAGTGATCTCACCCAGGCGCGTGGAATTCCGACGCACCAATGACTTGATCTGATCGGATTCAGTAAAAGGAGATTAATGTCAAAAGTTTGCAACTTAAGGGAATCAAACTGTCAATTTGCTATAATCCAAGGGCTAAAGTCACTGAAATTTCTATTGAAATAGCAGGGATAACCAGAAGTTAATATGGAGAATTGACGCTTTTTTTCAGTAATTCTTGTCGATTAAATGTAAGAAGCTATAAGCTGCTTACTGCTGTGAGTGACGATAAAACAGGAAGTGTGCCTTCTGTTGTGACTATAGTACTGAGAATGCAGAAACAGTTTTAGGTAGAGAGCCTGTGCTATGGAGATATGTCCACGGCATTTAATGTTGTGGTCATCAAAACTATTTTAGAAACGGATATATGTCATTCCTTCCCTCGTAAATTATCGAAGAACGCAAACCTGTTCCTTAAGTCTTAGATTGATAGAAATGAATTCAACAGCCTGAAGAATGTTCCAGGGAGTTGAGTAAAGCATGCATCTATCAAAATGATGAACTGATAACCTTGAGTCCTCGAACCCGGCAAAATAGAAACGCAATGTACAGCAAACAATAACTTATTTATATATATATATATATATATATGTTTATATATATATATATATATACATATATATATATACATATACATATATATATATTTATCAGGTTTAACTGCAGGGAAGAGCTATTCGTCGCAAGCGTTTCATAATTCCACAATGTCCTCATGTGTTTCAAGGAAGACATCCAAAAGTACGTAATGAAATAAGTATGTTCTGCTTATGTACGGGTAATATACGGTAGCCTCCAATAACTCAAATTCAGGGTAGTTTGGTGTTTCTGGTATGGAAACCTTGTAGTTCCGAAAATGTTGTTTACACAGTCATACAGTGTATACGTGCAATGTAAATTACAGATTAAAGTATTTAGAAAGAAACGTTGGAAGTAAATGCTTTGTATTAAGTAGGGCCTATTGCATGGCTTAACTGTCACCCAATTGGTAAATGTTCACATTTGAAATTGTCTTAAGACATGGGTGGATTCAGAACTTTATAAAAGTAGCCGTTGTGGCACTTGGGACCTTAAATCCGACTCCCCACTTGGAGCAGCCCACACTAGGTCTGAACGCAAGATTATGCAAATACCAACCTGAAAATTATTGTGTGAGGTTGAAATGGGGATGGGGTGCAACCCCATTCTATCCAAACAGTTGATCTGCGCTCGGAAGCCTATTAACAGCTTATTCAAGTTACAGATTTACAACACTTCCAAGGTATTGTTTGCAGAATTTGCTAGGGATATGTATGTCCTTCAACGTGGCCAATCTTCCAAAGTGTTGTCAACTCTTTGAGTAGTTGACGCAAATGTTTCAATTGTCACTAGCATGCAGTTTCAACACAATGTGGCAAATTGGCAAACGCTCTCGGTAGTGATTATCTCCGCATGAGTATGTTACCCGTGTTCACTTCATACATTGTACACTTTCAAGATTCATTCACGTACACCTTGTGTTACTGGTAAGAGTCTGGCGGGTGTTTACCATATATACATATCAACAATATCAGATAGGCCTACATACCAACTGTTACGATCGACTTACATATAACACAAAACTACCAGGCGGGAAATATATCCATCGAAACATCAGAGTTAAATCAAACTGTGTAATTGGTGTGTTTTGATGTCTGTGTGAAAGAAAGGGTTTTATGACCTTGACAGAGACGCCTGCCGCTCTGCCCGTGACACCTGGTAGCACAGGTGCAAATATTCCTATATAGATATAGGGTCACAAGACGTTGCACTTGAGGTATCAAACACGAGTTGTCGTTAACTGATTAATATTTCCGGCATTCCATTCTGTCTACGTATAGTTTTAAGAAAAATGTTGACATTATTTGGGGTTGACCACAATAGGTGTGGACGAAGGGTAAGTTTGTTCCTTGTCCCCATCTCTATGCATGGGCTTTTCTAGATCATGTAATATACCGCCCTAAATGACTCAAATATCATGTATATATAGGAGAGCTAACTGCGTAACTAGTTATCAAAATCAACAAGAAAAATGAAAAGCAAAATATGTTTCAACCAGAAGATCCATGATGCCTCTGCAGTAAACGCACGTTTCATCCCAAAAGTATAATGACCACAGAAATGTTTGATGTAGCACGACATATGGACGTACGGCCATCTAGTCCGTCACATATTCAGACTTGTAGCAACAGGACATATGGACGTACGGCCATCTAGTCCGTCACATATTCAGACTTGTAGCAACAGGTTCATTGAGCCAGGGCCGCCATTTTCATGGGGACCCCCAAGAGTTGGTGCCGACATTTTTACTTTGGGAATCACTACTACCAGTCTGGAAAGGTAGCCACACAGTACCATATCTTGGTCTCTAAAATTGATGGCTTTGTGTCCAGTGCAGTTTAGAAGGATGAAGGGCCCCAGCTCTCACTCTTGACCTGGATTCCATAAAACCCTAGCTACGCCACTGCACAAATCATGTTGCAACATACATACATGTTAGCATAGCACTAGTATAGCCAACTTTACAGTACCGATTCCGGAACATCCCTAGAATTGATTACAGAAATGAAATGGTCTTGATGAGAAGGATAAGAAGATGATGATGATCATCATATCATATCCCGGAAAAATAAGATATTTACGGATTGCAGATTTAAATGGGACATCAACCCAACCATCATCTTTAGCTTATAGAACGACTGCCCCAAAGAGCTAAGAATAATCTTGCTCCGTTTGGGAGATATCCTATTTCCAAAGTCATATCTCAGGGACCTGTCATTGTGTCACTTTGAAATGTCGTATACTGCCACTAGCATCTGACAAGCTTTTACTTTCTCTTTGTTTATCTATCCATATTTTCTACTTATTATGTTCACAGTGTTGACACGGAAACATACATTATAATAGGTAGAGACAAATAACATAAAACATTGAAGCACAAACGGATCGATGATGTCATATTTTGACTTGATCAAGTCTTCGGCCTTGTGATTGAAGGCATACTTATACATGATATATCTTAAACGGAATTAAAGTTTTCTTTTCTATTTGGGGAAGTTCTACATGACAGTTTCTCTATCTCATAGACCATTGGCGGTGGTTGTTGTTGTGTTGCCCGGAACTTTTCATAACCATAGTACCCGTGACATGGTATCAAGTGTGTTTTCAAAGTAAGACCACATCTTTTCAGATCGGAGGCTACTCCGATGTGATAAGAATTACTTCCTATACTACTCACCCTAACCTCTCTTTCCCACTCATTATATCCCTCCCTCTCCCTTCCCCTTCCCCTTCCTCTCCCCTCCTCCGAATTTGATAAAGTTGACTTATAAGGTCGATCTTGATGGTTATTAGGAATTTAACTTTCTCACCAATGATCCTTTAAGGCTCGTATGTGCTAAAATTGTGCCAATTAGCCAGTGACTACAAAGTAATTTATGACATCTGAAAGAATCCCCAAAGCATCCGTACCACAGCAGAGAGTAAAGAGCCAAAAAAAAGTCCTCTATGAGCAAGCCAATGAAGATGGTTCATTAAAATTGAAATGACATCAGGTGTTATAAATGAAAACTAATTACAATCTTATCTTGAAATAGGTCTCTCCCCCCAGGTCACCTAACCTTCTTCGTATATAGATAGTATGTACTATACTTCAGGTTAGCAATTATAGTCAACCTGCAGCTTATAGACCAATCGGCAGGTGGTATTCTCCAAGTTGACTTTGTACATCATCGGTTAGACTAGTATCTGTGTGCCCTATACATAGTACACTCGTCATCCTCCTACCCCTCAATCTCTTATCTCTCCAAAAAACGACATCCCCGACATCTATGACTGCATGCAAGGACCGCCGGATATTCAAACTATTCCAAAGGGATTTCAACTACTGCATTCCTGGCGGTCTTTAAGCGTGTTCTGTAAATCGGTCCCATCTCATGTTATTGTTTCTTGCCTCTTAATTTTCATCAATTGATGATTTGCTATCTGGGGGAGCTCTTTTTTTTTTCTTCGAGGGTATCACGGATGCCAAGTTTCGCGAATAATCACAAGATACCAAAGAAAATATAAACATTCTTGGTTAAAACGATTCCATAAAATGCAAGTTGGGCATGAAATTTCTTTGATTAAGAAATCTATAGCGTAATCAGGAATTTCTGTTCAAAAGGAAGAAGAATTGGAAACATTATTTGTCCCCATGTGGTCAAAAGAGAATTGCTTACATGGAATCTACGAAAATTGAATTGGTGCCGTAGTAAAACAAGAAAAGGAATGAAAAGTAAAAACGGAAAAAAAGGGGGGGGGGCTGGAGAGAAAGAATGTGCACAGCTGGTAACAATGACAAAAGTTAAAAGATTTGAAATAGCTGGATCCCACATGTGTGGTTACCTAAGAAGCATGATATCAGAAAAAGACTAGGGGAGGTAAAGTGGTGCTGCTGGGACCGTTAAACAAATTGGTTTTTCTTCCGACTATGCTAACCCTCAAGATGCTACTTAAAGCAAGTTCAAATTACCAAGGTGAACACGTACCACTGTGTTGCTCTAATCAACGCCTGTTTGCCAGTGTGTTTGTTGTAAATTTAAAAGGTAATCATTATGATGGAATGTATATTGTCTTAAGGTGTCATAAATCATTGAGAGGGGGTATCGTGGTCGAGTTGTTTGCTCTAAAAAGCATGTCTCGACCAGAGAGCTCTGTTATGCCAAGAGGTCACATTTTCTTTGTGTCATGTCTGTGTGTGTTTCATTGAATTGCAAGTTTTGCTATATACTCGTGCGAATGGTTGAAATACTATCTAAAGACGAATGTGACAGAGAGCGATTTAATATCACATTCTATTCTATTTTAATTTATTTTCGACCACCCTGGCGGTGGTTTCTCTTCACAGGTACAAAATGGTGGAAGTAGGATATATATAGCTAGCGCATCCCGGGGATTGGTTGTTTTTAAACATTGGAGAACTCGGAATTTGGTATACGGTTATAAAACTTTACATTTTTGCTCGGAGTTGTTTACAACGTAGAGCGGTTTAGCTGTCACGGAAGTAGCCTACAGTATATAGAGTGTCAAGTTGTAGTGAAACTGAAAACAATGGCAGCTCTTTGAGATTCGCTTAGTGCATTTATGATCTTGCCAATGAATGCTATTTCATAATATAATACCATAGCAATGACTTTAGTCAACTTTCTAGTCAAATAATGAATTAAAGTCGATTTTGTATTTCGATTTACGGTTTACATGGATTAATTAATACTAATATGAAAATATGCCTGGGCGACGAACTATAACTCTTCTTCGACGAACTGAAAGGAATCATTGATTACTTGCTCCGTCACCTCAGGGACGGCGAAGAAGGGTTCAATCTGTGCCCGGGTCAGAAACTTCGAGGGACAATGGGACACATGCGACTGAAAATCCCACAGAGTTACCTCGACAATTCTTACAACAAATGGAATCAGCTGTGCATTCCGTAACACATATTTTAATGTTAGTATGACTTTTTTTTCCAATTTGCCACTTTTTAATTACCAAAGGGCACTTTTTAACAACAAAAAATGGAAAGGGTAATATTTTTTACCAGAAATGGGCACTTATTTTTAATGAAGTCAACTCGTAAAATATTCTTCTAGTAATACTTGTTGATAAAGTGTAGACACATAATAGACCACGTGTCTTACCTTCATCTGTGTGAGAAACGCTACTATTTATGACCTAAATATTGACAAATTACGTTATTAATATGAAAAGATAAACCTAAAACCAGAGCAATAATGACTTTGTCGAGATGTTAAACATTTGGTTGAGCCACCATCAGCCGTAGTAACAATTTAATTTGAAACTATGCCTTAGCTCTGACGTGTCGTGTAAGGTTTCAAACATCGCAGCCACCTGCCTAAGTTCTTTTATCAGCTATAGGCATAGACTATATAAACTCCCGCCCGACGACTTCTTTTTCATTCCATTCCGCTGCAAAAGAGGCTCAAACAAAATAGGTTTACTTTGCTACAACACGGTCATATTTGTGTCACCTTATATATAATGTGCCATAAATCCCCTTATTTAAAGACCTTTCGAACCTTCCCCCAACTGTTGTGACGTCATCCCGTCGTAGTCGTCGGAGTTGTAGTAAACAAATTATATCATAAAACTTCAAAGTAAACAACGTATTCGTAAATTCTATGCATTCTTTGCATACTTTAAAAGCATTCAAATTGTAATAATATTTGAAAAGAGGAAAAACAACCCCAGGGAGACTCAAAACTTATTGGCTATAACAATATACCGCATCATCATGATAAAGTTCAAAATATATTCAGTTGATTGTTCACTCAAGTAACGAACTTAATAATTCCCTTCAAAAGTTTTTTTTTTTCACATGACACGTGTAAGGTTTGATTGGAAGTTCAACTTACGGTAACATCTATAAAGAAACTGTATAATCATACATGTAGAAGGAACTAATATAGTTTTATCGTTCTATATCTGTCATCATCAGATATGAATCTATATAGCTTATCATGACTCGTGCATGCTTGCTCAAACGTAATCACCTGTAACAGGTTTTCGAAGCAGTTATAATTGTCTTTCCTATATATACAAACAAACAATTTTTCGTCTTAATAAAGTAAACATGCATATGCCAAAATATACAGGACTCAATCCGTAAGGATCTGGGTTTGGAGCTGCATGAGGAGTCAATAATATACACAACCATGATTTTATCAAAACAAGAACATTTCTCTCAGGTATACTGTCCAAATGGCAGAAAGTTTTCAAATATGAAAGGACAAGTTGACACACTTTTACAGTTGATTATTGAGGACAGCCATTTCAATTCTTGAGGCAATTCATCTATGTGTCCTAATTAATCCATACAAAATAATATGAAAGGTCAACATTTTCTAATTTTGCATACAATAATGTATATATTTCATGAGCTTTCTTGAAGCTGAAGCGTTATTTACGTAAACATTTTGAGTAAACAAAATTCCATGCATTAGCATCACTGGTCAACTCATTAAGTTTCATTTCCAAGGAATGCCTGACGAAAATATTCAGATTTTTTAATTTAGCCCTTTCTTAACTTGCAGTCTACATATAAAGATTGTATTATATTTCATATGGCAGTGTAATATTTGTTTATGTTATCAAGTTTTTTAAATAGAGACAAATACCAAAGTGTGACTAATTCGTAAAAATACCCCCTGCAATCATGCTAGTATCTGATTCCTATATGGCTAATTATAACCAATATTAGTACTAATTGTATCATCATGTATATAAAGAGATATGGAAGTGAGATAGTCATTTATTGTTTGGCGTTGTGTATTGTTATCTTTTATCACTTACGCCTAATAAAACCCATTCTAAATCTGACAAACGTTGAAGATAATGTTTGTTGTTCAATTAAGTTACCTTATAGTGCTCATTATGGTTATAAGAAGAACGGGGGGGGGGGGGGGGTAGAAATAAAGCTGCTTCGTCAAAGTGTACACTCCATCGTGCATGAACTTTACTGATGATGATCCGTTCACCTTGTCAATCACCTTGACGTTAACTTGATTGGTGTTCTATATTTGTTGACCTCTCTTAGTATTCCGCATTACCATATTGCAGAAATGTCATGAACTTAATAAGTTGGAACTAATTACTATGTATGTTATCTGTGGTCTTCGTTTAATCACAAGAGAAGCGTTACATGGCATCTTACATGCCGATGGTACAAGAGTCTAACCATTTGTCAACGAAAGGCAGGAAACATCGCAACGAGAGAACAAGTAATATTTGAAAGCACTTGCAGCTTCCGGGGACATGGTACGTACAGCATCCGGGGACTTACAAGCTGCAGCGTCCGAAGGACATGGAAGCTGCAGCATGGTGGCAGCAACGAAGATTGAGTCTTTTATCAAAAGATTGAAGAATTATTAACAGTACTTTACAAGAATATACCGAAGCTTTCAAGGTAGTCTTTTATTGACACAACTATTTGACCTTCTTACATCTGCGGAGGTAGATAGGTGGGTTCAGAAGCCGACAAACTTGTTTATTTACAATTCAAAATAATAGTGTTTACTTAAAGTCTTTAGTTGACACGAAAGATTGATAAGAGATGAGTGGATGGTTCTACGGGGAATAAAATTAAATGAATGAAATTTGAGGACAGAAAAAAAAATGGCCAAAATACCATCTAAGAAGTCCAATGTTTTTCTGATTCTTAATCATCCCCCGAACGAAATTGTTCTGAAATCCTATTATTAGCAAATATAAAATTATGCCAGATTCGAAGAAAGAGTAACTAGCTCTTCTTCACCGTAAGTGACCAAAAGTGACCCAAAGGTCTGCAAAAACCAAACAGTGGATGTTTTTCTTCCAATCATTCGCCAAATATCGCTGTGAGAAGAATTAATAAAAGGGTTACAGTAACATGAATGTTGAAGTTTTCAGCTTCATTAACAATATTCACTTTTAGCTGAGTATGTATGCAAACAATGTTCTTGACCTTTCTACAGATCCCTAGGGACAACGCGGAGGAAATGTTCACGGACCCCAGACATAGGGGTTATCACCAATGACCTCAATGGGGCTGGTTTTCGTTGCCAGCTGATGTGGCATTTTCGACTAGCTTTCTAGAAAACTGTTGAAGGCCCAAGTTGATTTTACGCACCCCATTTTGACAAGGACCTCCTGTAGAGCCCGTTTCCCTCACATACCACCCCCCAAAAATGATCATGGACCCCCAGGGAAACTGCAGACCCCAGAGTGAGGTAGATGTTATCCTATATGACAACTGATAAATCGTATCGGTATTAGTGTTTTCCCTATGCTGTATTTATTATACGGACACATCACGTTGCCAACAATGCACACAGTTGTTTAAACTATATATATATATTGGAATGGTAATTGGACCTCCGTCAATGAATAGGTATCCAAACACAAGGCTTGTGTTAACTCAAACCGGTAATTTTTTATAATATAGTCTTATGTGGTATTGATATTTACGTAGGAGCAAAGGCCAAGTCAAGTAGCAGATGAACTTTGAATGTTTGTGCAATATATTACACTTAAGATGTGTCTATACTTAGCTCGCGTGGTTCTAAATATAGTTAGTTGATTGATCTATAATGGGTATACAAGAGATTGTTTTTTTCTGTTCTAAAGTTAAGTTTAGATCAAGAGGGAGGGCTAAGCCACAACGGAAACTGGCTGAAATTGAAAAACAAAAGACTTTCAAAACAAAGCCTTCGTAGTGTTGCAAGTCGTGTTGTAACGAAAGTTCATGATTCGAGTCACTAAGTTTCACATGTGAAGTGACTCGACTCGAGTCGTTTTTACGTCTGCCTGTGAGTGGTTTATTCTACGGACGCATTTTACTTTCTGCTCGCTTTCAAATCGTTTTCTGCTTTTTAAAGTACAGTGTAGTAAAGTGAACTTTAGCCATGTTTCCATTCACCGAATCTTGTTTAACGTGACTAATCAAATTAACGTGTTCTGAAACAAGTCCCTGGTGTAAACCTCCTATACATGGCCACCATATAAGATAGCATGAGCTACTGGAAATTCTGCTGTTGCACACAATAACGATTATTCACTTACGATTCTAATACAAATCTGTGATGTGCATGTATAGTATGTATGTATGTATGTTTGTATGTATTTTTAGATCCTCCTGTCTAATCATCCTGGTTATAGATACAGCAAGTATCACCCAATTGTGATAATTTCTTATACATACATACTGTACTTTCAGGCCATGCTTTCAAAGCACTTTTACTGGCAAATACGAGCAGTACGAGTATGATGTTTCTGTCCACAACGGTTTGCAACTGTTCATACTGTCAGTACGAGTGCTTTGAAACATGATATGAGATGACAGTATAGAATGGTATTAGCGTTACAATCAGAGTAAAGGTTATGAACTGTTCATACTGTTAGTACGAGTGCTTTTAAGCATGATATGAGAGGACAGTATAGAGTGGTATTAGCATTACAATCAGAGTAAGATTAGGAACTGTTCATACTGTTAGTATGAGTTCTTTGAAGCATGATATGAGAGGACAGTATATAGTGGTATTAGCATTTGAATCAGAGTAAGATTATAGGAACTATTCATACTGTTAGTACGAGTTCTTTGAAGCATGATATGAGAAGACAGTATATAGCGGTATTAGCAATGGGAAATTGTCCCAACTGGCTGAGAAGGCTGAAAAGCAAAACTAATCAGATGCATGTCAACAGCGGGTCTCCTCAGTGTTGGCATACGCCGCTAGAAGGCAGGGAAGGGTTAAAGTCCACAAAGGAAGCCCGTGTTCAAGTCCGAGTCCAGGCTATGAATTTTGTACTATATCTACACTCCTGAATTCCCTCCCTCTAACCCTCTCTCTCAACCCATTATCCCACACAAGGATGATAGCCAAGGTTGACAATGATCATATTTTCATAATTGTACTACCCACCTTTCCCACCATAACGTCAGCGAGCTGAGCGTTCAACGGCAGTTCTCCACTCCATTCACTGAAGCCAGGAGCCAATCAGCACATGAGAAAGCCCCCAAACATGAATATGCATATCTAATGGCGTTACAGTTCTGTTCAGAAAAAAGAGGGGGTGGTTAAGGTTCGAAGGTTAATGTAGAAAAGGACTTTACTATTGAAGTAAAATCAAACAAAGTTATATTTAAAATAACAATCAATGACTTCTTCTATACTTTCACCATTCTGTTTCTCCAATGAATACGATAATACGCCTATAAATAAAAAAAAACTCTTATAACCGGGTCGTTACACTAAGACGCCGCCCATATTAGAGCTGACATATAACTTTCAGACCCCTGAACGTGCAGATGAACATGAAAGGAAAATCGGAAACGCGGGGTCAACCGTAGATAGAACGGTAATAATAGTTTTAAGCATAGAACGTAAAGCAATACCATGTTAATATAGTTATATGGAAAAAAAAACATGTGACATATACAGTAACCATGCAAGTCTGAATTCCCAACTACAAATTACCGCCATCTTTGGTAGATGACCACGTGTGGTTTTGTGTGCTTGTAACTGCCATGCATGAATATCTTTGTGAATGGGCAAAAAACAACCATGTTAAAATATCTCGGTGAAACCGACCCGTGAAGTTGTTTGTTATAGGGTTTACCCTTCAGGGTGTTGTCAAAAAATAAAGTGTAACGGAGGTATTCTTAGACTAATTTTTGGAGCCAGATGTAACCTTAGGCATCGAAGGAAGGAAAAGGTGAGGGCAGTTTAGAAACTTAATTCTTTTCTGCCTTCATTGTTTTTCAATAATGCTACATACGTCATTAGTGATGTCATTTGCCACAAGATATTCTATTTCATGTAATAACCATCGCCGCTGCCTAAACGTTTTGACGGGAATTTCGATTTTTATGTTCGGAAGCCTTCAATGACGTACCGCGCGCAGACGATCAAATTACATCATCGTTTTAGACTCCATGCCGCAGGCGTTTCCTTGACGCAGCCATTTATATGTGTGAGTGAAGAGTTAATTATACATCCGCGAGGGTTTTCGTTGAGCTCTCGCCAGATTGTATATTTGTTTTATTGTGTTGGAGGTGGGAGTGGAGAAACATATTCATGTAGTTTTTCGGGAGTATATA
>JAIPMN010002900.1:0-20975 GCA_020650975.1 Apostichopus californicus | reverse complement strand
TATATGGTGTTGGCTTAGTGGAGTGTTGGTTAAAGCCGGTGCCTTCCAATCATAAGGTCCCCGGTTCGAGTCACTCCAAGATTAATGTATGTCGTCCAGTTACGGAGTTGTTGACAATTGACCATTCATAATCATGGACGTTAAATATGAATGTAAGAGACTGACTTCGGTCAGCTTGTGGCTTTGATAAGCCAATGAGGCAGGAGGATCTAAAATACATACATACATACAAACATACATACATACATACACATATATATATATAAATATACGACTATATATATATATATATGTACGACTATATAGGCTACATATAGAAACACATCCTATTGCTTTAAATTCACTGCCCTCGGTAAAACTCATATTCCATTCTGAGGCTTCCAAAATGACCTTACAGGATCCATATAGAATCCTTTTAGATTTCAAGATTGAAGAGAGTTTCTCGTGGTTTCAATTAGAATACTGGTTTTCGAACCCACGATATCAGGTTGGTCTTGCGCATTAGTTCCTGAAATGGATTATTGTTAAACCATCAGCCAACCCATCACTCTTTGAGGTTTATTTACATACAGTTTGATAGTGATAACTCTGCAGTCTGGATAATGATGATTTATAGGGAAAGACTGCAACCAAATTGGTTATCACAATAATTAATGGCGTCATATGATTTGTTTTGAAAACTACAGCAAATGGCATTGAAAATGTATCACAGATGATGTAGCGCTAGGTTGCTGACCGTGTCCGTGTACAAAACATTTCTGTTACTAATATACAGCGAATCTCGCCAGTTATGAGTCCGTTTAACCCTGGTGACCGAATGAAGAATGTATATTTCAATAGAACGAGAAATATGTTACAGATGTTGCCACGAGGGGGGAAAACGGTGTAAATATCTTTCTTCATATCTACGCTGTACTGTTTTGATTGATATTCTCTGATATTAAATACAAGAACTCTTTAATATAGTTCCTTGTTAATGTAACGCGCCTATAAATATATAAAGTCTGAAGTATCGAATGCTGTAAGTGTTATTGAATTGTTGTTGAGAAACTTAATAAAATTGCAACTGCTGTAATCCATACATTCAAGAGGCTCGTGATGTTGCATTTCCTATCAACTTCGAAACTTGATATAAGGCTTCTCTCTCATTATGACGTCAAAAGAAGGTTATTCTTGGATGACATGTAATGTAAGGTTTGTAGTAATCCACTCTCAGATGATCTGGTGAACACAAATCTGTTTCGCCTCTCTATTGAAGGTTTGAAACTAAAAACAGAGCCAACGAGAGGTTGAAATGTTAGTAACAGGTGAAATTAAGCTGTATACTTGTTTTGTCATTAGTTGGCACATTTAGATGTCCATTGAATTATTTTGTTCCTTGTTATATGCATATCGAAAACTCATTTACTAGTTTACTTATAGTTGGGAAACTTTTGGAGTCAACAACGGATGTGTACTTTATTTATTAATTAACAAGTCATATAACATCTTGGGATCGTAAACAAACCGAATTTTGTATGGTTATTTAAAAAAAAAATGGAATGGAATTTCAAAAAGTTTCTTATCATGTGATCAGTGATATTAAGCTCCAAACAATGTAAAACAAAACACAATAATCTGAATACTGCTTAAAAATAATACACAGGAAGGAAGAAACACTTCAGTTAATGCATAGTTTTTAAAAATATCTTGTTACAGTTACTTATTGCTACTTCACTTGAAAGGCATTTAAACTTCACAATAATCTTGATGAATAACCAAGAACTTAATTTCTCTTTAATTTGCCTTGTATTAAAAAGCCATTTAGTATACGAAATAATTAATATCCTCTGCGTTTCTTTTATCTATGGCATGATTCATGAGCAAGCATCTTTTACTAGCTGTTACCATGCATACTATATCTCTGTTAGTTATTATGAACAAATCTGCTCTGTTACATAAATGTTGATATTATAAATTTGGTAATGTTTCACGTAGTTTTCATGTTTAACAGAGCTTTGACACAGAAAGGTACGAAATGACAAAGTAAAGACGCTTCCAAAAGAATCATTCTTGTTTTCATTTTATAGCTGTATTGTTCCTGTGATAGCCATTCTCATACAAATTATATCCCTTATTTTATTAAATGTTTATTCAGAAGTGTTCTGTGCCTCTGCCATGTTTGTGTTACAGTTCATTATTGATCTGATTTCAGGTACAATACACTCGATACTATCTCCCTCATCTACACTAACCTATAGGCCTAGCTGACTAAAAACTAATAATCTTCAAGGTAATATAGCTACAAGCCACGCCCACATTTTTGCCAATCAAATCGCACAAGCGTTGGTTTTTTTCATTATTAACAATACTATACACAGCTTAAACGCAGCAGCTAGTGAAACGTGTATGTAAATGCGTTATTGCATTGGTAGTGTCCGTGTTGAATGCAGCGAGATACGGTGCTGTTTGATTGTGAAGTCAGTAGAATCCCCTTGATATTTTTCTAGTGTTTTCAAAACACATCGGCAGTATAGCTCGGTCCGATATCGTTGTAGTTCGAAAGCATATATCGTACGCATTCAGTATAAGGAACGTACCTCGAGGCTGATACAACTGTTTCCTTTAGCCTGCCAAAAAATACCGAATTTCTTCTTGGACCATCCTAATACTCCTTACAGGTAAAATTTCATTATCATATTTCATTCGAAACATAAAATTGTTGGGCTTCATATTGGGTTTCATCTTGTTATAATTGTCACTAAATTTGAAACGTACTGACAGGAAAGGTTACTATCGCGCGGATATAGATTCCGGTACGGTAGTTGAACGTGTCTGTTTGTGAAATAAGTTGTCATGATTAGGTGCTTTATATTTATCAGGAATTGAGTAAGGTTTTCAATTGCAATATCAGACGCTCTATGTCGTTCGTAATTCGGTTAACTAACGTTTCTTGTTGTTAAAGCTTTGTCGTAAATTTCGTCTGCCGCAAAGACGATCAAGTGAAAGCACTTAGCACATATAGCATATACCACCCAACATATTAAATTTGTTTGATTATCTTATCTCTAAATTAGTTGCGTGAGAAGCATCCCAGGTATCAATTAGTGGTTCTTATGTAAAGGTTTGTGCTCTTGGTAAGAGTCTTTGGTATATGGCTAATAAGCTTATATGTGTCTTGCTTGGCGATATCTTACACGCTGTCTTACATTACGGGTCTCATTTTAACGTACGAACGCAGTAAACAAATTAATGAAGGGTTGCAGAACCGTTTAAATTTCTTTCTGATTATCTGCAATTTTAAAGTAACAGTAACTTTAAACTAAAATGCAACAGATTACTTTTTAGTTAGAAAATGTTGCAGTCTTAACGTAAACCATGTATAGTAGATTTTGTTCGTGGGAGACTTGGGCTTCATTGTAGTACAGAACACCCTAAACTTTCAGTTGTTACCTAAAGAATAAGTTAAACGTTTGTCACGAATACAAATGCACCTATATGTCAAGTATGTTCAATGTTATTGTTACAATGTCTTACTCTCTCATTTCCTTTGGTTGCGAACATCATTAAGCTAAAAGAAAAAGTTGGTGTACTACTGATTAACGGGGGAAAACTGTTATACAACTATGATGCATTTAGAGAAAGGCTGGATCTAGAGTGAGATGCAAAAAAAAAAATTATGTGGGAATTGAAACTTTTTTTATAGGAAAGAATGTCTGCATGGCAGTGAAGTCAATGCGACTTACTGAGTTCTGTTAGCTTAGAAGAAGTTTTGGATAATCGGATTATTTATCGTGTCGGCTTATTTTAATCCGATTTCGTCGTAGCTGCAAAGGAATTGTTTTTATTTATATGGCGTGGCAGGTCGTTTCTGAATTTTAAGCAAAACACTGCCGTGGTTTTTAGATTTAGTTCCCAGAAATTTTCTTTTCCTATTTTAGATTTGTCTGTTCAAGGATGTTTTGGTCCATGGCAATATCACTTCAATTCTCAATCGAATGATTTGGTTGATTGAAGTGATTTGTTTCAGGTTGGTTGATTTGTTGTTTTGATCACCGATCTATGTTGAGTCATTCTCATTCTTAACAGGTTTGTACGTTGTAAATATTGCAGTGGATGAGGTAAATTACAGTTTCAGAGAGGCAGATTATTTTCTGCCGGATTCGGAACGTGCGTGTAGTTTGGTTGCTCTGAAAGGCCCCAGTAGAATCGACAAGGAAGCACGTCGTACTATTTTTTTTTTGTACATGGCGATTATCCTGTATTTTATGTTTTGTTTGCCTCGGATGAAGTGTCACCCTGGAAATGATGCCCCGAACTAAAATGTCTGGTGGGTTTCTAGGTCTCGCAATTGAAATGACAGCTGGGTGTGTGGAAATGGGATGTTTCTGGTACAATGACGTGGATAGCAACAGCTTGGTGAGAGGTAGTTGTGCTTGTTTGTGGGTTTATTGAACAAATCTGTTTTGATTGAGACAATTTGTAGGGTCACAGTGATGCCCAGAAAGTAGACGTCATGTCTAGAAAATCATTCTGCAGTGAATTTGGTTTTGTGATGAAACGAGTTTATGTCATCAATGAAGAGTTTTAGATTTGCCTCACCAGGGATCCATGTCATGGAGATAGGCTATCTTCAAATGAAACGTAAGCACGTGTGTGGTTTCAAGTTTTGTCGAGACAGAAATGTTCTTCTGGAGTTTCCTCATAAAGATATTGGCAAAAAGAGAAGCCATTTTGGTACCCATTGCAGTGCCATGATTCTGGAGGTATAGTGTTTGTTGCCAAATACCAGATTGTTTCTAGTCAAAATAAGTTTTACCACCTTTCGGTTTGAAAGCGTTTGTGCCGGCCGAAATGCCTTCTTCGTTAGGAATATTGGTGTATAACGAAGAAGGCACCCAAGGTTACTAACAGAATAGAAAGGTGAATATAGTTTTTATTTCCCCAGTTTTCCGGATAAAATCCGTAGTGTCCTGAACATAGGACGGGAGGGGGGGGGGGCCGAAAGAAGAGATTGGATGACAAGATCCACGAATTTGGATTTTATTTTGTCAGTGACCGTTCCATTACCAGAGATTATGGGCCTCCCAAGATTGCCTTCCTTCTGAATTTTGGGCAGAAAATAGAAGCGACCAGGTTTAGGGTCGTTTTCAAGGCCAGTTTTTTTTTTTTGGTCTAACTAGAATCAAGTTGCTGGTTCAGCTCGTTTATGGTTTTGCGACAAATACTTATTTGAACAGCCATTGATTTAAGCCAAGCCTTCTTAAGAATGCCTTTCCGACTGGAAGGGCTGTCGCTACCAGAGAAGCGTTTTCTTTCTACGGTAAATTCTGTAGTTCACGGAAAAGCGATGTCGATCCCTAACCCGTTTTACGTAAAGGCGTCGAAGAGTTTTCAAAGGTGCTCTTGATTTTTGAAGCATAGTTGGATGAAATGAGATACATACAGAACCCATATTTAAATTAAGGAAGCTCACAACCAATCGGTCATAGAAAATAAGGGGCCTTAATGTGACATTAGTAATTAAACCGGTAATGTGGCATGGCGTTGTTCTCCTTAAGAAACATACCATAACACTTCAACTCCCAACGTGTAAAATACTGGGTCCCTCTAGTCAATGAATTTGTCGTCCTTGAGATCAATCAGCTTATTCCTTGGAGACTGTATTTCTCGCGTCTGTGATTTCTAAGGACTAATTTTGGCATGTGTTATGTTGCGGATGAGTTATGTTTTGATGGAAAGAAATCCAGGCTACCTCTGATTCTGTTTATTCTTCTTCTATATAAGGCTAATTCAAATCCAAAGCCCAACACCCTTGTTCATTTCTAAGTCGTTGTCAGCTTATTGAGCTCCCTGTCTGAATTTAGGGAGAAATTTACTCATCCCTTACAGACTGCTCTGTTTTTTACATTACAATATGCAGTTGGTAGTTGTACACATCTATATAGTCTGGTACACACAGTACTGCGTAATAATGTCGAAAGCTTGTATTACTTATAGGCATATATACAGAATGATATCAGATAATAACCAGTAAAGTTGTATCTTTGTCAATGCAGTAGCCTCGCATTGTCATTTGTACTTCCCTGGTACTTGTTAATATTCTTGTCCAGTGCCAAATTCAGGAAAAAACAAAGTTCCATAGGTTTAATGAACATTTGTTATATAGGAAAGTACATTTCCGTTTTCGAGTCAGTGATTTTGAATTTATTCTATGAACACAGAAGAGAAAAGGCACTGGATGCACGTTCGTTCGAAACTTGATCCGACCTTCCTCTTCATCAGTATAGTTTTTATGATGAGATCTACAGAGTATCCAGATCGTTACAAAAGAGACTTAAATTATATGACGAACACTATAGAGACTTTGTAAATGTACACGGCTTTCTATCGATAAATTATGGAACTGGTGTCAAGATACCTAGATCTGCTTACACAGTTATTCAGTTTACCGTCTCGAATGGTTACAATTTCGTGATATGACATATTTTCCTAACACGATACAGGAAAAACAACCCCCAGTAGCCTAATGTTTCTTGACAGTGTGAAGATGGAGGATAACTGTTGTCGACAGTTTATAACATGTAATATATAGGTATCCTATAGTATGAAGGTCTGAAGGCGTTGCATGTTTCGCTTAACCAAGAGACCTCGGGGACGTTTATGTCATCTTTCACGGCAAATGGTCTGTCTACTATAATTCAAATCTCGATATCAGACCTTCTGACGATGTTCGCTTTCAACCTCAACAAGGTCGTCAAAGTATTACCGTTTGTTATTGGCTTTTACTTGTGACCATGAAGCGATACATGAGATTGAATTATTCATTCCGCTATATTCCGTCCTCTAACTCAGTAATACAAAAGTGGGTTGCTTTAAGTAAGTCTGCTGATTTTTTTGTATGTCAGTAGAAGAATAGCTGAAGGTCACTGTATGTGTATAGACGTCAGCAGGACTATAGTTCGGGCAAAACTAGGGCTCATTTTAAAGGTTGTGACTGACAGGTGGCCTAGTATGGAGCATAACATTTCCATACAATTTCCAAGGCATATACCATGCCCCTCCACAGCCCAACGTGAATAAGGTAGGACCTGAGTTGGAGGGGCAGCAACAATGTAAAGAGTGGCATAAACAAGTTATTGAAGGGGTTCAACACTCGTGTTTTGTAACTTCTTAACACGTGGTGGCACAGATAGGTGGGTGGGTGGGTTAGATAGTCCGCACGGCTGGGGTGGGGCGGCACGGTCCACCTGTGGCGGTCTGGCTATGGTCCTTGAACAAGGTCAATTGCTTACAGCGTATTATGCATGACGTTAACGAAGAGTGGCGCACTGCATGGGCCATAGACGAAATAATTACCGTAACCATATAATAACAGAGTGTTATATATAGTTAAATAGCTACCCTATATGAGAACAACTGTATGTAATGACCAACTCAAATCAATCACTATCAAATATATTAACACATATATGATGTATGATTTATTTTGCGGGAGGAGGGGGTGGAGATTAATCTAAATTCCTGGCAATAATTCTTTAATTTATTATAGAACGAGATAATCTCTTCAAAGAGTGCAGGAATAGTTTTAATGAATCCACGTATACGCGTCATCTATATATTGCATACGTCAGTTAAGGTCTATTGGCCTATGTCGTGTGGATTGATAAGTGCATTGCAGTCTGTTAGCAAGTCGCTCTGATGTTATTAAAGCTTGATAATGTTTGCCGATTATGACTCACTCTCGAGACAATCACAAGCGCTGAACTTGAGCGAGTTTGACTAGCTATTATTAATGAGCTAAATTATACAGATTGCTCATAAAATCTCCAATATATATGTACTCAGAGCCAGACAAGACAGTAGTAAATGCTGTTTACAATAACATATATTGCCGCCACTCACTGTTGCGCGGTACTCACTTTGATACTTAATGAAACATGCAAAAATACAAATCTCATAATCTCATAAAGTTTGTAGTACTTGCTTAATATCACAATCTGAATACAAGACGATGAAATTCAATTTTCATATGTAAGCTGAGTCAGAATATATCATATAATTCGAATAATATTAATATATTATATTACCATAGTGAATCAATAGCGTTTATACTACTACATCACTATGATAATTTAGCTTAATGTTGATTGTCCTAAAAAGAATAAATCGCCCAACAACTGAAAAGGGAGGAAAAAAACTTATCTACAAATTCGCATTAGATACATCCACATCAACGTTTAGAGCTTTATGTTATACTATCGCATATCTTATATTACATGCTTTGGGATAAGGGTTTGAGGTTTTATCACAGGCTAGGTTAACGATTCCCTCAATCCTGAGCGTTCATAGATCGTCGGAACCACTCAAAGTGTAAACCTGGAGATTTCAGGTAACAAGAAAGTGGAGATTCGTGTCCGAAACCTGACGATTTTACAAATCCATCGTTCCAACATTTATTATACGAAAAATAAGCACAAGTCTATGTAATTCAGCTTTGCTTTGTTTTACTGGTTCAAGATGTGTTCACGTGAGATTTTAAGACAATATGCACTGAGATGCGACCGTTAGTTTAATACGGTGAGACTTGGCAGGTATATTAGAAGACATGACCTTTTTGATTAAAACAACAACCTTGGATTACAATCAAAAGAAGTCACTTCGTGGCGCTACAGCTGGGCATAGGTACTTAGGAAGTGCTTTGTCATATAAGTGGTCACATCGCACCCCCCCTCCCACTTCCCGTACCCTATCCTTCATGTTTACTACTTTATTTTATGCTATACACATATGCCTACATCTTTATCTTTTCTTATCTAAGTAATTATTGTTCCAAACATTTTCGCAATAGATAAAAAAAATCAAACCCTATAACTTCTGTTATCTACTCAGAATGGAAATAGACATGCAGTTATGTCCACTTTTAATAATTCCCCCCCTAAATTCCAATGTATCGGTGAGGTATCCTTGGTAATATCGAAAGCATATATTGCATATAAGTATGCAAGTGACTGAGACATCTTCTAATTTAGAACAAAGAAACTTATAAATATACGGTTGTTCAAGAATGTCATTAAAAATCAATTGATTTACTTTAAGCGCCTACTACCAGTCGCTCACCTCAAGTGATGGGTACATACCTGTCGTGCATGTTAACTGTTATAACCTAACGCTGTACCGTGACTGTACTTTTGATTTGAATGGGATGCCTTTGTGAATAAAGTAAACACCGATCCCCCATAAGTGGGTTCCGCAACATCTGCTGCCAAATTATGTATTTTATTACATCTGAAGAAAATTCAGGCTTTTCTTCTATTTTCGGTTCTCGGTCGCTCGGAAACAGGAAGGTACAACAGAGCAAATACGAGTTAATAATTATGCCAAGTGGAGCGTTTTGGAAAGATGTCTAGAGAAACTAGAAAGTAAGTCGCGTGGGCAACATACTAATATTATTTTCGCAGGTTTTGCCCCTAAATATTTAAGAGTAAAATGACATTATTTTCATGTGTACTGAAAAAGTTCGTAGTCCTTTTTCATGTCAAGCTACTGTAATTATTTCAAGTTCATTTACTTTTTATCAAAACATGTAACCACACCAGACGATGAAAGTAGATTATGGAAACAGATACAAAAACGGAAGGCAGAAGATTATGAGGCTAAAACTCTGCAGCTTCATGATTGCACTTGCCGCTTAGATATGCAATACACATTTTGCACTGTAGTGGTTTGTCCAATCAGAAATGTCTAAGTAACATTTACCTGTTTCAATTGACGTCAACGTTAACGTTCCCGCAAAATGGAACTTTCTGTACTTAAATGTGTTTCGATTTGCGGCCTCCCTGACTGATTTTGCTTTAGTTTTAATCCGTCATTTAAAGGAAGTGCTTCCTGCACTCAGAAATACCTAAGTAACATTTCCCTGCTGGAATGATATGAAAAATAATAAAAAAGGAATATGAATTGATGTTAACGTTAATGTTCTAGCAAAGTGGAACTTTCTTTACTTAAATATCTTTCGATTTGAGGCCTCCTGACTGCTTTGACTTTAGGCTTAATCCGTCATTTAAAAGGGCCCTTTTCTCCTTCTATAATCTTAAAATTTGACTTGTGCAAATGTTATAGATCAATTTCATTGACAATTGTGGCTAAAAAGTAATTGATGAGTTAAGATTTGGGGGTTCCATACTCTTTATGATGATGTTGTTTCCAAAATAATTACAAGATTTCTGACCCTATGAAGCTAATGATAATGGCGGTAACTTACACTTTGTTTGTCATTCTCAGTAAGCAAGCATGTTGTATTTGCCAAGAATTATGTCTTGCTCTTACTCTTAATGAGGTTCTATATACTAGTATGTTAAGAGTTTATCGCAGCGTACATGTTATCAGTCTTTAACGATTGTACAGTTTGTATGTACGTCAACTATTTCAGATGACGTCATAGCGGTGGTGGAACAAGTCACCGATCATATTGTATATTGCATCGCAATACTCTGCAATACTCGAGTCCGTAATCGCAACTAGGTACATTTTTCTGTACTGGTACTCAAGGGTTTGTACTCGAATTCGGAACATCGCCTTTACATTACAAGTGAGTTAATTTATGATATATCCCTATTATCTGTTACTTTTATTTTACGATCTTCATTCCTTAGGGAAATGGAAACAAAAGTCACTCATTTTACGCATGAGAGCAGCATCTACGTGAAATAAATTTCGATTTATTGCTATTGTTCTGGGCAAATCAAAAGTGAGTCGACTTATACCCAATATATAAGAAACAGATCGATGATTTCATGCGTAAACTCACAACAGACGTCTAAATACTCCTTTCTGAATTATTGTAATTTTGGACTCATTCACAAAAGAGTAAAATTCGTAAGCGTTTAAATTGACACTGAATTCACTCCAAATATAGCAATGACTAAACTCACGTTGTACCAAAATTCCTATCCGCTCTTTCAATATGCTCCATCTGTTATTATTCTTTACAAATAAAGATTACGTGTTATTAAGTCAATACTGCGATATTTTGGGTACACGGTCATTTGTCATTAGCTTAACCAGTATGCTTCGATCGTATTGAGTCTTACAATACGGTAAATAACGAGTAATCGATCATGGTTCGCTAATTATCTTTTTCGAGGCGCAACAGTGGTTGCAGAAGGGACTACTAACTAACTTCGTGTTCCAATACACATTTTTATACCATTGGCACTTTCCTTATAGTACAAATTTACGAAGCTATATACTAGGAAGTGTCCAACCGTCGATTAATTGGTAAAACAGACTATCGTTTTCAGTCTGTTGGTTTTTTCTTAAGATTACAATCCAAAAGTGCGCATCGTCCGTGTCACAACGTTCCAATCCATTGACCATACAGTGTGACGAAATTGGAGGAGAAGCACACAATCATACAGTAATAAGTACACTAGAGGATAAATTTATTTAGTTCTATGGATCATATGGAGAATTTGAAAGATCAAAGCACTCTGCTCAATCCCCATAAAAACACACATACGACGATTTTTGAAGTTATCATTAACAATTTTTTGCAATTCATTGTGTAAAGGAGTGAAGTAATTCAAAAGGAAATATCGGCTGGTGGTACCAGAATTGCCTAGCTCACTTTGTTACTGGCAGTCAGAGAAACTTAGCAATAATGTACATATAGACAGCTTCAAACATTGACTAATGTATTACTTAAAAGATTGTGTAAATGCTTTACACTCTTGTGACCACTCCAGCACGTCTAAAAATATTAAAGTTTACGAGTATATGCATAGTTCCTTTACAAATATATTAATTTACAAATGCGTCAGACTGCAAAAACATGCAGAGTATAGACAATATAATTGAAATATGGAGTTGACGTCTAAAATGTGCGAGTAGTATGCATCATTCAAGCCTGTTTATCTTGTGGTGATGTGAGTCATCCTAAAACCCGTCGCCTGTTACTCTGTAATATACATATAGCACGACATATGGCTATAAGATAAAGTGATTTTAATAACAAAACCTTGTTGTCTATGAGCTGAGTGTACTGCGTACCGGTATCTCGTACTCGTACCACTCATAACTGGAGCGTGCGCTACACAAGAATCAGAAGGCCATCCGTGTAATCTTCTTGCACGAAGGTATGTCTAGCTCAACATACTGATTAAGTCTGTTATTCTTGTTTTTCAACGGTAATTCGTACTTAAATGAAGCAGACAAAATACAGTGGTTTGAGACTGCACAACTGACTAGTGCAAAGAGCACATAGAGAAAGCAACAATTCATGTGATTTGTCTATTACTAAATTTGAAAAATCACCATGGCAATAGTTTTGTCTGGCTCTCCACAAACAAATTAGAGGATTGTAAAGATCTGCCGGAAAAAAACCCACAGAACAGGTTAATATTATAGTTTTGGTCGGTATTGCGACCGTTTTTATAAAAATTATTTTGATGACGACTGTAATTGCATGCAAACTGAGGAAAATATATACATTAATATATATTATTCGGTTTCGGTTAGGCGAACAGAATTAATCATTTTTATTTATAGTTAACAATGGAAAATCTCGGTATTTCAGCATGAGAAGCAAAAATATTGATGCATATATGATTATTTGATTGCAATGATAATGAAAATCTTCAGTACCCATGCAATGCCTCAAGTGCATACTTCATTGCTTTCAATGTTATACTTATACTTCTCTCATGACGTTAAAACGGTCGAATCGTGAATGACAATTAACCAACTGGAGTTTAGACGGTTAGGAGCAGAGGCATCACAATAGACTGTTCGGAAGGTTCATTGAACCCTGGGCCTCCAATATTTTGCCCTCCCCCCACCCAATATCCGGGGGTCCCTAAGGGTTGGTTCCGACATTTTTAGATAACAAATCACAACTGTCAGTCAAGTGCAATATAGCCGTACAGAAATGTGTGATTTTTGGCATTTCATGGCATTTTTGCATTAAATGTCAACTTGTCGAGAGCAGCTATGAAGTTATTGCTGGAAGTTCTCACACTTTAACCTGTGCCCCTCAAAAAGTAAAACTGCCTCCCATTAATGGATACTGCTTGCTCTGTGATGAAAATGAATATTGGCTCCATTGACATACGGATTGATTGATAGGATATACCTAACGTAGTGTGAGATAATGCATCCACATGAGCTAGAGTTTATTTGTTTAGATATAACTGGTTGCTAATTGTAACAAACTGTTGAGTGCAAGGCATCTCATCTTCCATATAAATAAAGTTCCACCACTTTGGTCGGTATTATTTGCTTTATAAACTTCTTCCAGGGCCAATCTTTCCCATCAACTTTAAGTGCTCTTGAAGTTTGTTTTGATCAAACTAAAGGTCATAAAAATAGAAGTTCGGGCACAGTAAAAAAAATTATCCTAGTAAAACAATAGCAAAGATAAAACCTAAACGGTTTATTATGAACTCTGGTGTAGATCAAACATTGACCTACGGATAGTTTCCTAATGAAGATATTTATTTTTGTAAGAATTGAAGTAACGAATGCTATCAGGGTAAGGGCATATTGTCAGTCAAAGCCAGTATGGTAACCTTTACAGGAAACTGTCAAGTAAATTAATTTCTTAACACAATTTAATACATATATTTGGCTCATTTGAATTATTCATGCATTGGCACCAATGTTAATTACACAAATCTCAGATTAAGACAACGAATTGTGTGACTTAACTAGAAAGCTGCTGATTCTTTTCTATTTCGCTCTGCAAACTGCAGATCTTTACTACAGACTTGTAGTGCGATCGAGTAAAACAGGATGCATGAGAACAAATGTAAGCAGAATTTCCATAGAATTGAATACGAGAACGGGTACCTAATAGCGAGTAAGATTAGTGTACCGATATAGATTTACACAAAGAAAACCCACAGAGTACGACTACAAATCCTAAAGGAGATACACGTACAAACACGGGTTCAATCAAACGAGTACAAATACGGGTAACTATGCTGCAACATTAGTACGAGAACAGCATCACTGCGAGTATGCCTTACTGTAGATCTTACGCAAAACGTACTTAAGAGTATACCCTACTTGGTACTGGAAATCAAATCCAGCAGTCAGATTACCGTTATTCAGTGCCCCATATATTTCCACAAAAAAATTCATAGTAATATTAATTACATACAAATGTTAAGTCGTATTAGATATGAGAAAGAAAAAAACAACGTCGCAGTGCCTAGGTTATCATCTGATGCCAAGTTTAGTTTGCCTTAATCCCAGTAGAGATAATCCCTGACACTCCAACGTGGCTCCATACAAGTCACAATGTCTCCACAAATGCACAATGGCTCAACACCATGGCTCCTTATGATCTTGGAGAGCGGTTTTTTCGTGTTTCAATATGTCGTTTGCTTTTATCGAATTCATGATCATTGCGCGGTGGTAATGTAAGTAACAACCCTGGAATCATAGGTAAAGCTTGTCCTGCGTCAGCAAGCTGACATTATTCCTGATGTGTACCTATTTTTAATGTTCTTTGAAATTCTACCAACAAAAAAATATGATCTAAACCCTGTAATAGAATTGTCACCTGGGGCTTGTTGAAAGATACAAATCAGTCGGTTTCCCTATGTTAAGATGCTATTAGTAGTTGGTAAGCTCCGAAAAGAAACTGTAATCTCATATGTTTATCTCCGACTAGTGGTGAGGTAGATGTTTAATGTATCTTTTAAATCACAAGTGCCACATATATGTCCATATTTTGCTGTTTCAAAAGCTGACAAAGCTTAGCTCTGCGTGGGTTGTCATTAGTTTTTGTTATACGTTATACTACGTGACGAAACTATAAAGGCAATAATGTCATATTCATGAAGCCTGCAGTGGTATAAAATTCCTAAGATATGTCATCTATTTGAACAAGACATCAGCAAAGTTTGAAATGAAACAGCCGTTACAGCATTTCCATTGCATGCGACTCGTGTTCATGCAAGCATATCCGTGGAATAAACAACCATTTGTAAATACAGGATGATTCTTCCTTCGGTTGTTTGCACGGACATGCATAGATGACTACGACACACCTTACAACCCGGGAAGCAATTAAGCTAATGCTGAGAAAAAAAGCAATGACTTGATTAGAATATATATGGTTAATAATCAACTGTGCATACATGGTTGCCATTGGGTGGAATCAAGTGTTTAAGGTGTATTGATGTTAAGATTAGGACTTTTCAAAACGATATGTTAAACCTTCCAAACGTTTCCAACAGAAATAACGTTATCAAAAGGACGAATACGCCAACACGGTTAAGGAAATGTGTGACAAAGATGGCGAGTTCGCAAGGCATAAATCCAAACTCTTTAAACTCAAACATTTCAGGATAGAGTCTAATAATCTAGTAGTCTTTAGGATTATCTCCATATGTATACTTGCTATATTAGTACTTAGTGCGACGGGATACTTCTAAGGCGGCAATATCATGCAACGTGATCAACACAATACGTCATATAGTCTAAATTGATTATGTCTATCGTTACTGCAGCTGAATCCCTACAATATAATATTCAAACTATATAGTTTGATATTCCCCTTCAAGGTTGACATAAATGCCCCCAATTCCTTAAGTATCAATAATAGTAATACAGGTTTTAAAATGATAGACTTTTAAAGTTACGTTGTTGATGATGTCTCAAATTGGAGAACTACATTTTATTGCTTCTTTTAATCATTAATTAATGCTTGAAATTCTGCAGATGCCTAAAACAAATATTATTACAATCTTTAATTCAAATTAAAGCTTAAAAAAAGTCTTCTTATATCAAAAAGTCCTCTTATATCTGAAAAGAAACGTTTCTCAATCATGAAATTTCGTAAAACAAGGACTAAGGACTTGTAAATTATGTATTTACTGGTATTCCTTGGTATTTATTTACAAAACCTCACTTAAACCTCACGTAACCAATCTTATGAAAGTCTTGAAATATACAAGGCAAAATGTCTCTGAAACATGGACACGGTATTAAAATGATTACAGACTTCTATTTGTCTTAGGTTACTGCAAAATCAAGTTCTAGTGGCCAATTTCCGCTGAAGCAGTCAAGTTTCAAGAACAACAGGATTTAAATTACGTCTTCTGAAGACTAAACTGAACAAGACGAAGGGTGATGATGTATATTTAGTTAAGTACGACGGGAATTGTATTAATCCTATGGATCTCATAATAAAGTGACTCCACTAACTATTACATCTATTCAATTCCAATTTTTGTACTTTTCAATTTCGCTTATACATTATTCAGATACTGCAAAAATACGATAGGCCTCAAACTTAAATTTTTCGCTGTCTCTATTCATTCTGAAACAGTTAATGGTATTCTGTTACTGCGTTGAAACAATAACTTGTAAGTACCTTTAACAGTAATATCATATACAAGATGAAAATTTTTTCAATTCTATAAAACCTGTACAAAACTCGACATAAATTTCTCGATCACTTCTTCTCTCAGCGTGCAAGTTTATGTATCTATAGAAAGTTTAGTTAAAAGTGAAAATCATAAATCTTTTACATTTTAATTGGCATGCACTGAAGTTTAGTATGTTAAAAGTTTCGGAAAATTTTTTTGAGTCTCGTTTTTACTGAGCAAAACGTCTTTTCCGCAAATTAAAAACTGTAATTATTTGATATATTATCACTAAAATCACACATCAGAAGTAGCTGCATTGCTGTAAAAACGAAAATTGAAGACACTATGTTTTCGGCGGCGATAAAATGAGCAATTGTCAGATAAATTACCACAAACTTTCTACGTTTGAAATTGTAAAGCTTTTAAAGGAATCATCTTATTGCCTATTTTGCAAATTTAACTTCGTAGTGTTCTTTTAACTTTCTGGATGGCCGATTTTGCATCATTGTTAGCCTTTAATGTAAGGATTAGAAACGCTCCTGATACTGCAGTGTGACGGGCTTGTTTTATGTTTTTGTGTCTAAACTTATAGCTCAATCATCGATTGACAATGGCCACAAACCTTGAGACTTTGTACAATATAATGATTATATTTTCATTATTTGACTTGGATTACAATTTCCTATTCTAATTTTGATGTCATGATGTATTACATATCAATCGTTAGTTTTCTCTGATCTCTCGTTAGTAAACTTTATGTTTCTTGCAGAGACAGTTTGTCTCAGTTGAAAGTACATCCAGCTGCATATTTCAAGATATGCGCACTATCATACTACTGTCCTTCACACATGGTTACATGTTTTCCTTCACTGGCATTGACTCTGCTAAGAGATCACTTCGATCTTACATAGTTTGTTGTTTAGGAAAAACCAGACAGGACTCACATAAAAACTGTAGAGATCGTGTGTTTGCTAGATTATTTAACGATGCAAAGATGGCGATGAAAAGAAATTAAATGCGCTGTCATTACTATGAAAACATTCATGGTCGTTTTGATTGTATGGTAACAATTCTGTTATGTGACCAATATTATCTTGAACATTATAATAATTTAGTATTCTTGTTTTTGTAAACAATTGGAACGTTATAATTATAGGATGGAAAATAGAGCGAAAAACAACAGTAAAAACAAACATTTGCGGGAGAAGGAAAAATACCCATATCGCGACAAGTTTCCATATGAAGGTGTGAAAGACTGCAAAAACTAATATATATATAAACTAATATATATGAATCAAATGCTGTCATGATAATAACATTGATAAAACTTAAATAAATATTCATTACGTACATTATATCCTTATTGATGTAAATTATGCTGCAATGTCCTTTGACTGAATCTCTATTTTGCTTTATACGCTTTCATGATTTCGTTAAAACTAACATTAAAACATGATCTACAACGTTTTGGGAGAATCGCTCTTTCATTAAATGAAACCCCTTGTAAAAACTCCTCCTTAACTTCGTGAAGAAGCATGATTTAATTCGTACAATGTTACAATTGTTTTTTTTTAATGTACTTGCAAATAAAATTGCCGAATAGCTTTTGTTACTTAAATAATATAGAATTTATATTTCATGTCAAAGCAAGCACCCCAAGGTTCGGGTTTCACCAATCATTCTTTGACAACTAAGTATGATAAAATACACTTTGGATTAATTCCCTTCGCCCCTTCAGGTTTCACAGGCAGTAGGTCACTTTGCTAAGTTTGTAATTGAAACCTTCGAAGCTCAAGAGGTTGTAAAGTCATTGTCTCACATGTTGACATATAATTCTATATCGAAGCCATATAGTTTTACTCGTCTTTCTATCTTTTGAAACAGTAAAAGTGCCACGAGAATCATCTGGTTATCTCTGATTCATATGAGTATGTTTTATCATGCAGATTCCCAGAAGACCAAGTATCACATTACATTAATAGAGACATGCTTGGCCTGTTTCTGTCGCCTTATTCAATTCAACATTAAGATTAAAAAATGAAAAAAAAACTTGTTGAGAGTGATCTCGGATGTTTTCCTGTCAATACGAAGTATGTGAAACGGAATACGGAAATTGCTATCTATGGATTATATCGACGACAACGAAAGTCAATCCTATGGATTAAAAGTAATGCTCGACAGTTTTCCTGCTCTTCTTGTCTTTAAAAACATGAGCAAATAAGTAAAGAGTTTACAAATAAAAGAATCGTAGAAATCAGAACATCAGATTAGTCATGAGACGTATCGGGTTACGAAGAAATCTATGGATTAAATGGAGCCGGACAGAAGCAATTTTGTGCATTAACAGAAATCTTCGACGAATTAACTTCACAATGAAAGAATTGTAGATCCAAAACTGTATAAACATGTGACGTATCAGACGTACGAAGACAATTAAGGATTAAATCGAAGTCGAACAGTAGACATTTTGGGCATTAACAACAGTCATTGGCAAATTGCTTTGTTTTTCCTGTCATAAAAATTAAATGAGGAAATAAGGACGAAGGTACAAGTTAAAGAATGTTAGAATCAGAAAAGTAATATACATAGAACGCACAGACCTACGAAGGAATTTCCCCATCGAATGTTATTTGGCACCGTTCAAACTAGGGAAAGTGCCTCTGTCCACGTGAAAATATCGGGCGGTTCACGTAGCAAGAATATCTCACTCACCAAAAGCATCACACAGTTGAAAGTCATATATATATATATAATGTTTGGCATTTAATTCAAATAAATGCTACGAGTTTGCTCTCTTATTTCGTCGACTCTACTCTGTTATTATTTGCCATCTGTATATCCGTGTATGTATTGCAGGGTTTCTCAGTGATTGGAAATAGTCGTGTATCCACTGTGCAAAATTTATTGTCAATTTGAATGTCCCCCACTCCCGGCTCACCATCCATTTAAACCTTAATGGGTTTTTATTCATGTGAACCTGTGTGTCCATCTTAAATGTACATGGAGATATTATCTTCCCTTTAGGTGTTCACTAATTAGAAGCATCTCACTTGTCCATTTGAGTCGATATTCATTTCCTTTACTTGTTTACAACATGTGATCAACTTATGCTACTACTTTCGCGGAAGAGTGTTACGAATTAGTGTTTTATAGCATGCCATAACGTGATCCTTTAGTCGGGTCAAATTTTCGGTGGATCAAAGAAAGTCATTTGCTGTCACGTTATAACTTTCTTTTCAATTTGTACATGTATATGACAGTATCAAAGTAATGTTAAATATGGTATCTTTACATTTGAACAGATTGTACTTGCAAAGGGAAACAGGTTGGCACTTGGCATCGCAATCAATAAAGGCTCACCTAAATGACAGAAACACTTGTTGATAAAAGGTTTCTCTTTCTACATTGTCAAGATTCTTTTGATATTAAAATATCTACATGAGAATTCCGTTACAATGTCGAATACGGTTTGATACTCACAGCATCGTCAGCGTCGTACGATTCAAGTCTCGATGTAAAGGTCCAGACTGGGTTTGAGATTGTTGGTTCAAATTTGTTTGCTTTGCGTGCTCAGGTTCTATCTTGGGTACCTCTTCTAGGGCTTGAGTCAAGTACAATAGAGAACATACAAAGTTTAACAGGAAGCTTGCTAAAATCAAACGAGAGTTTAACAACCTGCTATACCATCATTGGTTATAGCAGACGTTTCTGTCGCGTCTCGTAATTCAAGAGTCTTTGAGTCATATATATGCTCTCTGTGACATTATAATCAATCCTCGTGTTATTCTGGTACGATCTGTCATATGCACGACAAGTAAATAACAGAAATGCGTGCAAACCCTGTTTGCACATCATTTCTGAGTGTATTGAATGATGTTAATTATCATGCAATTAGGGTAATACATACAACGAACTGTGATGGATTGGGTTTTATAATTTACTCATTCCTTCTCGCCTTACTTAATTGTTGGATCTGATGTACAACTTACTTGCACTCTTAATGATGTTCTTTACATGTCTGTTTCCCGGTACGCGCCACAAAGAAAGTACTACATATGCCGTGTTTTGTTGGAAGATAAATCGGCAACAAAATCCGGTTGAAATTTGCCCCAATATCATCTTCCAGACTTATGACAAATATTCAATTAGTGCTTAACGGAATTGCTAGCTGACAATGCCACGCCAGTGTTAATTTCAATGCTCAATTGAAAAGGTTTATTACAATTGTCAATAAAACACGAGAATTTGTCTTGTCGTCTACGTGACAGTACATTGAGTAGCGAGGATTTGCAACCAAATATCGGTCCTTAGTTACAAAACGTATATCATCACAACTATTTTGAATAATTTATCTCTTCATCTTCGACAGATGTCGTAAGAAAAGACCAATTAATAAACCTTTATTTGTCTTGAAAAACACCTATGCGGTATGTCACTATACATAGACACTGAAGTAGTGCCTCAACCGTTGCTATATGAAGCAGTCATTGTGTTAAAATACGTCAAAAATGTCTTCCACAAGACTGCGTGCAAGAAATCAACGACCCCCTTCCCCAATATATATCTATATATATATATCTATATCTATATCTATATTTATATATATATATATATAAA
>JAIPMN010002899.1:0-13995 GCA_020650975.1 Apostichopus californicus | reverse complement strand
ATATATATATATAAACACTTCACCTTTCTATGATACACACAGCTAGTTGGTACTAAAGATAGTATCTGTAAAAGGCACACATGAAATCAACTTTCCTAAATGTCAAAGAGACCTCAGAAAGTTTTGGCCTTAATGAAATAAGTCCAAATTGAAATAACATTGGAGCATAATGTAATAAAGTCCTATGTGTAATATGGTTGGGCCTAAATGTAATTATTAGTCCTGTGTTGTCCTGAAATTTGGAAAACATGTTCTTAGTCAGAAAAGTAAAATAAGACATGCCTATCAAGTGTGGCATTGTCAGTCACTCGACTTACAGGAAATTGCTTTGTAAGTTTGTAAGTTCTCAAACATACCAGCATCTAACTTGTGAAACTGGCTCCTCAGTCAAAACAATAAAGAAGTAATTAAGTGTGACAATGTCATCAATCATGTGACTTACCAGAAATGGCGTACATCTTCATCGGCTCAGCTGGAGATACAAATCATGTTGTTAGTCAAAACAGTAGAGAAGACATTCTCATCAAGTGATGTGATGATGTCATCGGTCATGTGACTTTAATAGGATAATGATTTGTCTCTTTAATATTTATTTAATATGATATAAGTGCCAAACTGGACAACAGTTATAATAGGTATATTCATTAACATGACATGTCAATGAAGTGAGATGATGTAGACATGTGCATCCTCCACCATGCTCTTTGAGGTTTATGCTGGGATTTGGTTTACTCAAGCAGGTTATAGAATAATTTGATCCAAAATCCCTTACATTGATTTGCTTTGCTATTTCTAGCAATAAAATTGATTATTCCAGGGATTTACACACAGAGGCGTGGTATCTAGAATGGTTTGGGGTATTACACTAACTACTTTATTACTTCAACAACAATTTAATACACAAATTGTAGTAGACATAATTGAGTCCTAATTATGATAACATTTGGATCAAAATATAGTAAAGTGCTAATTGTACTAACAGTTGGTTATAGAAGTAATTAAGTCCAAATTGTATAACATTTGGGTCTAAATGAAATAAAGTCCTGATTTTAATAACACCTGGGTCTAAATTTAATCAAGTCCTAATTGTAGTAACTTTTGGGTATAAATGAAACATTCTCTATTAAAAACGTTAACAAGACATGCTAATAAGTGTGATGACATCATCAACCATGTCACTTACAGGATTTTTTTCTGAGCCATCAGCATAACAATATTTGTATTGCAATTGGAAAAACAAATGATAAAATATGAACAAGTCAAGAACATGTCAGTTAAGTGTATTGATGTCATCAGGCACATGTGCATTCACACCTGTATTTCCAAGATATACTTCTTTAAAAGTTACATTGGCCTTTTTTCAACCAGTGAAAATTAAACTTACTTGGTTAGCTTGTCTTGTTTATTGTTGTGACTGGGAATATGTTTTCAGTAACTTTAATTTGAATTGATTAGAAAATGATATAAACAACAGAAAGCAGCAATGCCCTGATGAAACAAGGAAACTTAGCAGTCAACCAGAAACGTTTGCAGTCTTACCCTTTCATTAGAATGAACATATCATTGCTTTCAAAAAGCCGAACTGGGTCCAACATGGCATGGACACATCTTTGCACATCAGTTCAATTACTGCTTGCAGTTGTCTGTATAATTTTTCTTGCATTTGGCAATTATAGCTTTGTATCAAACTGAAGGGATTATTAATTAATCTAAACAAATATCCTTGTTCTTCTTTTCTTTCAATCGCAGGGAGTCCATCTGGTGGTCAAAGAGGCACCAATGTAAGTCATTGTACCATGAATGATGCGTTGCTAAATAATCTCATTTCATCAGCTTAATTTTTTATGTTTTTCTAAGAATTAAAGCTTTGCAAAATTAAGTTCAAGCCATATTTATTAAAGTTGTAAAGTAATACTGACATGCCCTGCCCTGCCCTGCCCCCATCCCATCCCATCCTTTCCCATCCCATCCCATCCCTTCCCTTCCCATCCCTCCCACGCTTCTTTGGTGAACCAAGGTTTAAAAACAGTGGGGATACACCCATAGTAGTAATACTGACATGCCCTGCCCCCATCCCATCCCTTCCCATCCCATCCCTTCCCATCCCATCCCATCCCATCCCATACCATCCCATCCCATCCCATCCATTCCCTTCCCATTCCATCCCTTCCCTCCCCATCCCATCCATTCCCTTCCCATTCCTTCCCTTCCCATCCCTCCCACGCTTCTTTGGTGAACCAATGTTTAAAAACAGTGGGGATACACCCATAGTTGTGGTTCAATTCTACCATGGTTGAATTAAAAGAATCCCCCCACAGAAACATTTCCCTGACTGAAGTTTGGGGATGGGGAGCCATCCTTACTCCCCCATTTTTGCATACAGCTTTACTAGTGATGTAAAAAATGTTTGGACAATTTACTATTTAAAAAAAGAAGGTTTTGAACATGTTTTTGTCCATTGCAGACAAATGATGCTATTTGTTTTAAGTGTATTCAATGCCTCCAACTTTTGCTATGCTGATTTACTCAGAACAACTCTTATTAGAGTGTGGTAAGCAAGCAAGCATGAAGTCAATAAATCAATAAGCAACTTGCAATTTTCACCATATGATAGCAGCTAATTGTTGAATTAAACAAGTTACTCATATACAGTACAGTTAAAAATCACCCTTGTGTTATCATGCTTTGAAAATGATTTTTAATTCTTTTCAACATGTGCAATTTTGATTTGTTCTGTCAGCTCTTATTTTATTCATAAATTTTTATTGAAGCCTCCACCAACTGTTACCAGAAATCCTCCTTTGTCAAAAAAGAATCAAAGGCTCAACAGAGGTAAAAGGGTAGGTAACCAGTGTTACTAACAGCTATGAACTCTTCTGTTATATTGCTCTTCCCAAGCTGGCACTTTTCTTCAGGATTTTCAAAGTGCTTCTGCGCCCTTCATATTCAAACTTCGTTTGAAGTCAACATAGGTCAAAGTTATTGTAAACACAAACTCCAATATTGAAGAAAGGATGAAGTTCATACTTGGTATGCAGCTCAGTGGTAGTGAGAACAAGAGTCCTTTAATGTTCACCTTAATGAGTGACGGTCACATCAGCTCAACAGAGATCTAAGTATGAAAACCTTGTGAAAATGATAATCTCAGCAGCTTGTATTGTGTTGTACTGAGAACCACCTTGCTGAATACCATGTTGGTTTTACATGGAGGTCAAGGGTCATTTTAGGTCAGTATGGGTCATTGTCTGAAAACCCAAAGTATATCATCAAGCAAATGTAGTAAATGCTTTCATAGAAAGTGTGGCAAGGAATCACTTAACCTATTTTGGCTTTCTGGATAACTTTTTAGAAAAGGAGTGCTTGCAATTGAACCACCATAAATCAACAAGACACATTGTATTCCATTTGGGATATGGATAAAATACTATACAGTTTGTGAATGCATGGTGCAAGAGTATTACAAGAAGTTTCCCTCCTCTTGTCATAATTAAAGTAAGCAGCAATGATCCTTAAATTAACATTAGTATTAGGTATTGTTAGAATGGTCAAGCAATTTGCAGAAACATCACTTAAAGAAAATAAATGACTAACATGGAAGCACTCGTCTCTCTGTGAAGTTGCCTCTAGACTTCCACAGTCTTCAGTAGAAGGCTATTACTCTTGAATGAAGCTAATTTTATTTATGTTGTGTCAGAGTTGTTCATCATAAGCATCTCCACCACATAGGTAACAAAATGCAAATATGCACAGATGATTTCAGTTGTAATGGTTCTACCAAATTCAGTTGAACAGATACTTTATGCTTGGATGATATTCGTCCCTATCAGTTAGGGTGTTTAGATGTGTCAGGTCAGTGCTCTTAAGGTTTGGTTGCTTGGTACGTGTGCAGCATAATTTTGATATTCTGCATCTTCATTATTTATTTTTCTTATACTTTAGGGTAGTTAAAGGTCATTTTCTTTTGTAGATTTATCTAGATAGTCAATGGATAACTACAATATCAAAGACAGTGAGTCATCAATAGGTCTACAAACTTGCCCAGTGAAGACAGTGGGAGGAGAGTAATGAACTCTTGGCTAAGACAAGATGAAGTCTTCTCAGCTGATTTTCCACATAGCAAGCAATATGTCCTTCCCACCCTATGTTCATTAAATTGAGCGATCCTTAAGGCAGTTTTTTGGTTCAGCTTTCCGTTATATCATATTTTTTCAAATTCCTTTGATAAAGTGGTTAGTTGTCCAATGTCATATGTATGGAAAACAACACTACTAATGTATGTAGGAGTGATCTCAATATCAATGTTTGAAGCTAACTATACATTTCACCGAGTGAAGTTTGGAAGATGGTGTTGTTTCAGAGCCTTTGTGTATTAATAACCAAACCTGCATGCTTGACATCTTTACCATTTCACTGACATTTAGCTGCATTTGATCGAGCAACAATTGTTCACCAAAGGAATTGCTAACAATTTCAAATTAGAGTGAATTTGTGGATTAAAAGTTGTCTATATAAGCAATGAACACAATCGTACTTGCACAATGTGACGTAAATTAGCTTTTTTTTTGAGGAGGGGGGGGGGGGGAATTGATTACTCCCTCCAGCAATTATTGCCTCCTGCTGATATATTTCACTTTAATTTAATTGAGCTTATCTGCCCTTTTGCTTTTCCCTTTGTAGAGATAATGACATAATTGGAAGTTTTGGATAACCAAGATCTTGTAAATAATCATGTTTCTGTCAGTTTTTGAATTGTGAATACATTCTCTCTTCCAGAGGAGTGTTAGTGTGGACATGAATATACCACCATCTCGTCCACCTCCACCAATACCTTTATCATCTCCACCTGATGATGAAGATGACAGGAATGTACCAAATAGACCACCACCACCCCCACCAACATCAGGTCCAGCTACAACTCAGCGTCCAGCTCACAGGATAAGGCCACAAGTGTAAGTAAATCATATCAGCTAGGTTCATTACATGGCTTTGGAAGGCTTTTTGTGAGGGATGTTGGTTCTTTGGAGTAATCTTCAAAGCTTGACAGTTTAATTTCTGGCTTGGATTGGGTCATTTTCATTCCTGTTATCAGTTGATATTGGCAGTGGATGTAACATGGATAGCAAGAGACCATTGCTGGTAAAGCCATTCAGTGTCTCTTAAAATGGTCTTGGGTCTCATCATGACTGATTGAGGTTCTAAAAGACCTTATCAATATTAGAAAATTAAAATGTAAAGTTTGCATGTGTATAGGCACATGGAAAGTAAAACCTCATGACTTTTGTTTTTATACAGAGCCCATCGCCCCGATGCACCAGTTCCTCCTCCAAGACCTGTACCTGCACCAAGACATGGCGGAGGTCCATAGCAGCTTCACATTCTGCAGTGTAAACTTTGGCTTGATAATTGAACAATGAACAGCAACATTCCCTGACCTTAGACAACTTGTACTTTTATCACAGCAAATAATGAGAATGGGAGCCAATAACAGCATTATCGTGTGGAACCCAAAGTTTCTTTTTTAATAAACAGAAATTCAGCTGTTTATTGATTGTTTCTGACTGTTTTGAGTAAATTTCTCACTTGCAGTGTATGTAACAGGTGGATTATAACAGAATTTTTAATGGGAGTTCATCATATTTGGCCTTGTATATTGGTACTTCCTTCCAGAAGTGACAACTTTAACCACAGTGCAAATATCAGTGCCAGCAGCAGAAACAACATGTTACCTTAAGTCATTTCAGTTAGGATCATTGGGAAACATTTTGACTTGGTCAATAAAGTTGTCTTTATCTACCAAAAACTCATGTGTGTGTTTTAATTAAAAAGCATCACATGGCGTGAATTAATAAAGGTTATACTATTAAGTGATTGTTCTCATGTGTAAGGCTCCATTCTTAGGTGATAACAACTGTGTTCGGACAAACTTCATTTAACGTATTTAGTTCTTCCTGTTGAGTAACAATCAATGTCTTCCAATACGAGTAATTACTAAGGTTTGAAAACAAATATCATATTGAAAACAAGAGCAAAAATATTTGCTTATTTAACTTACTATGCAGATTTAATAATGGAAGAGTGTTTGTTGGTAAGTTGAGATACACATGTGTGATGTTAGTTTACCCCAGAGAAAGCAATTATGCAGTCTTGTGGATTTGGGTAAACCTTTTATATTAAGCATTTTATTCTCATAAGTGGTAATTTTCTTTAAAATATAGCAATGTTAACCTAGAGATGATTTAATTGTACAAAAGTTGATGAGTTGTAAATTTGCATGGTCTTTTATTTTGAAATGGAGAAAGAAATACTGATAATAAAAGGGATGTTACATATTATTATTATTGAAATTTTTAGAGGCTGAAAATGTTGAAATCCTGTTTGTCTGTTGTGCCTGAAGTTGCTGTATATCTACAGAATTCATTTATGGATGAGAACAAATGCAGTTTCACTTAGCAGACCGCCGCATCCTAAGATAGTGCACTCACTTCCAAGTTGACAAATTGCACTAAAATGGTCGTTGCTAGACGGAAATATGCTCACCATTAGAATTATGAGTATAAAATAAAGACAAGTCTGTTTCCACGGTGTCCAAACAAACCTAACAACAAATCTAGCCTGACTATTTAAATGAATGCAGCAGATATGAAATGTAACAGTCATAACTAATATGAGGCCGTAGAATCCTGAAACAAGTTTTAATAGAAACAGGACAATTCTTTGCTGTAGCAGTCCAAGAATTGACAAGAAACAAAGATGTCACAATCAAGCTTCCTGCCTTCTCAGTGAACTGATCCAACAGAAGAAACTTAGACAATCTAGGGGTCATCAGAAAAAATAGGAATTATGGTTTTTGCATTTGCATTTAAATACGTTTCACAGGGGCAATGAAAATAGACAATGTAACTTACTGGAATATTTGCCAAATTTTGATTGTTTTTTCCCTGCCCTGTAACTTACCGGTTTTTGTTAGCATTAATACGTTTATCAAATCAAACACTTAAAGCATTTTTGAGTCCCACAGTATGAAACAATATATGGAAGCTATTGAATATTGCTTGCTTTATAATTCATATTCATGCATATTGATTATGAGAGTTGTGCTAAATATTATGATATATTATTATTATTATGTTATACTATATATGTATGATGATCGCTCAATGCGTGAAACTCTGAGTAACAACTACTAGTGTTCCACTAGTCTCAACCAGTATATATATATATATATATATATATATATACATATATATATATATATAATTGAAATTATAGTTAGTTGGAAACCCGGGCCTATGTGTGTGTGTGTGTGTGTTTTTAACGTTCTTGACATTACTTCTTGCAATAAAAGTGTATGACATACAGTTAAGTTTGTAAGTAAAACAGGACACATTGGTACCCAGTTTTTGACTTATCTCATTGGTACCCTGTGAAATTCAAAGATGTATAAACAGATCTTTGTTGCTCTGGGAATTATCCATTTATCTTTGAATGTTTCCTTTCAAATGGTCCTACCTTCCCAAATGAGAGTTATTATTTTGTTGCTGTACTGGCTGTGACGTCCTGTGACGTCGTTGAACTCTGGACACTTGAGACTAGTTCAGTATTTTCCAAGGTTGTCTTGTGTAGCCCAGTGATTTATATGCCACTGGGATGAGGGAACTACAGAACGCTAGTATATGTCATGCAATGTTTTGAAGGATATTGCCATTTCTGTTCAGTTTTCCAGTAGCATGAACATGCAAGCTTGCGAGGGCCTGGGGAACTTATTTTATTTTTGTTGAACTTTATTTAACTGAGGGTGACTCGGTGAGCCAGAGCTTATCTTCCCAGAGGCCCTCAGTTACAAAGACAAATAAAAATAATTGTAGTAAAAATCCAACAATAAAAGAAGAAATGAGTATAGGTACTATTGATTTAAAAATCATCAATATTTGCCTATCACATATCGTAATTGATAGATTTTCATGAGCTAAAATAATTATAATATTCTAATTGAAATGCACGCATGACATAATATAATTTAATGATAATGACATGATTGATTTGGTTTTGTTTATCTGGCACTGCCTTTAGCAGCACGTGATTCCTTTTTTTACTTCTTGAGATATCGTGTTTACAAGGTTTTCAGCCTTTGACCTCTGGTGATCTCTAAAATGACCATTGACCTCCATGAAAAGCACTAGGGGTCATCTATTCACTAAGGGCTACCCACACACCATGTGAAGTTCATCCAACTTTAACTTCTTGAGATATCCTGTTTACGAGCCAAAGTGTCACATACACACCCATACACTTGCAATCACCATCGCATAGATTCCTTCGGCTTTCGGCAAGGAATCAAAAATGGAAAGAATAAATGAGAACTAAGTTGTTCAAAGTTTGATCTTGGTTTTATAAAGTATGTTGAGTGATAGATAATGTGTCCTCCATCACTGTATACTTAATATCTTAGCGGACTCTCTGGCCTCATACTTTAAATCTGCGCATGCTTGAACTGATCTCACATCTCTCACTCAACAAACTTCTTACAATCAAGATCAACGATGGGACCATGAAATGTAGTGCAACTAGAATTGCATCATATGTAGTGTCCTTTGGGGGGTTGTGGGGGGGGGGGAGATTGTAGGGTGGGAAGTTTTCAACTCTTTTAAGTCATTAGAATGTTTAAGCTTGAAAATGGTTTGTACATTACTCACTAGACATACAGAAACACAGTGAATTTCTTCCCAAAAGAGGAATCCTCTTAGTGAAAAGAGATTTAAACCAGAATGCAAAAATGCATTGTGGTTTCAATGATGTAACGAGCAGTTTTCTTCATTAATCTGACGTAATGTATAGTGATGGTGTATATGTTTACAAGGGTTTCACGATTTGACCTCTGATGACCCTAAATGACCTCCACCAAAAAACAATAGGCTTTATTAACTCAATTTGGTACTTCTACAAATTGAATTAGTGATTGGTCCAATCTTCCAGTATTGAGATATTTTGATTACAAGGTTTTCACAATTTGACCCCTGGTTACCCCAAATGACTTTTGCCCTCCACTAAACACAATAGGCTTCTTGTACTCAATGTGGTACTTCTACACAAGGTACGAAGTTGATCTGACCCTTCCTTCTTGAGATATCGTGTTTACAAAAGTTTTCACAATTTGACCCCTGGTGACTCCAAATGACCTTTGACCTCCACCAAAATCAATAGGCTTCTTGTACTTAATGTGGTACTTCTACACACAAAGTATGAAGTTGATCTGACCTTCCCTTTTTGAGATATCGTGTTTACAATGTTTTCACAATTTGACCCCAAATGACCATTGACCTCCACCAAAAACAATAGGCTTCTTGTACTCAATGTGGTACTTCTACACACCAAATATGAAATTGGTCTGACATTCCCTTCTTGAGATATCGTGTTCACAAGCTGGGCATCACAAACGCACTGTCACACACACACACACACACATACAAACCAAAAAATAAACAAACAATAATACAGACCATTTCCCCTTTATTAATGATCGTACGTTGCACAATGAAGCTCATGAGATACTTGCATTATGAATAATTTAGACCATGAATATCCAACACGTTTAACATAAATGAAGCCTTCAGAATAACAAGTAAGAATGACCACAATGCACAAAACAAGCTGTACAAATACACCATAGAAATACTAGATACCTCTCTTGTGCATGGAATGACCCTATAACATGGAATATAGCCTTCTACTGTTACCTAAGTACTATACACAGTGGATATTTGAGTATCAATTTAAATTGAAGGTAACCCTTCCAACTGGAATTTTATTTATATATGCATAGACAAAATAAGCCTTTATAACCTACAACCCTTAGATTAGATGTAAAAGTTATGTTACAACTACCTTAAAATATATTAAATAAACTTTGGAGTTTAACATGAATGGTAACAAAGGCTAAAGTAGGATCACTGATTTCAATCACCGAAGTCCTGTACGTTGATACAAGAAATAAGGTAAAATTATGCTTTATTTATAGCCAAAGGTGTTTTCTGTTCCTATAAATGGAACCACCTTGAATATCTAGCCATGGCACAGTGACCCTACGAGTGTTTATGCTAGGTACAAGATACCTTGCATGTAAATGAGAGGGAGAGTGTCAGAATGATAGAGAGATGCAGTAAAGGTGGTGGCTTGATTTTAATTTTGAAGAGTCTTTACTCTTCTATGTGGATGTTAACAAACACATTGCTATAGGATGGAAAACCTGGAAACACATGTCTTTACTGCCTCTGTCAACGAAGGAACCATCAAATATATCGCAATCGACAGCACACATTGTCTTAATTATATCTTCATTTCATAAGTCAGATAATAAAAATATTACAAGCATCTGTAGAAACTATGCAATGAAAATGTCAGCCTCGATATATCTCACTGCCAGCAAGGAGCAATATATGTAGCCTTACACAGGAAACATTTAAAGTCTATGAATACTTTGTCATCATTCGGTTTATGAAATGATGCAAGCACCTCTTTGAACCATCAGCTATAGTAAAATTCCTGTTAAACTTAAAATAACCATGAAATACATAACACAGACACTATGGGAAGACAAGCATCGCCTTGACTGAAAAACTCTTATGTAAACATTATTGTGTACATATGTTCACTTACATCATGTTGTCACCCTTGTCACAGTAATAACATGCACAAATATTGTTGGACACCTAGCAAAAAATGTCTTTTTTTACAGAAGTCCCTACACCATGAACATTTATGTCTCAATTTTACATGACCACAATGATAATGCTGTTTGCCTACACTGTCCACTTAGTTTTCATGCAAAAACTGCATGCACAACAATACTAGCAAAGCAATTACTCCTATGCTACATTCTCCGGTGTACTTCATCATATACATGATTCAAAAATAATCCAGTCTTCTGCGTTGCTAAAAACAAATCTAGATATATTACATAATACATACAATTAATATCATACAGTTTGGTCATTAACTAAGAAACTTAGAAAGCTCAAGAGCTTAAAAAGATGGCCACTTTACTCAAACTGGCTCCTCAGTTGCTCCTGAAGTAAATTTAAAATACAGAGTAAAAATGTATTTCATAATGTTATATAAATTAAAGGCTGGGTAAATGTGAAAAGTATCACTTGGCCGGTGGAATATGAGCGGCAAATTGAATAGTATGTATAAATAAATAAGAAAGTATGAAAAACTTGTCAAGCATATCTACTATATTATCCGTCCGGGAAGTTTATTGTCATGCATATCTACTATATTATCTGTTCCGACATGTTTATTGTCAAGCATATCTACTATATTATCTATCTGGGATGTTTATTGTCAAGCATATCTACTATATTATCTATCAGGCATGTTTATTGTCAAGCATATCTACTATATTATCTATCTGGCATGTTTATTGTCATGCATATCTACTATATTTATCTGGGATGTTTATTGTCATGCATATCTACTATATTATCTGTCCGGGATGTTTATTGTCAAGCATATCTACTATATTATCTGTCCGGGATGTTTATTGTCAAGCATATCTACTATATTATCTGTCTGGCATGTTTATTGTCAAGCATATCTACTTTATTATCTATCTGGGATGTTTATTGTCAAGCATATCTACTATATTATCTATCTGGGATGTTTATTGTCAAGCATATCTACTATATTATCTATCTGGGATGTTCCATGTCATGCATATCTACTATATTATCTATCTGGCATGTTTATTGTCATGCATATCTACTATATTTATCTGGGATGTTTATTGTCATGCATATCTACTATATTATTTATCTGGCATGTTTATTGTCAAGCATGTCTACTATATTATCTATCTGGGATGTTTCATGTCATGCATATCTACTATATTATCTATCCGGCATGTTTGGTGTCATGCATATCTACTATATTATCTATCCGGCATGTTTGGTGTCATGCATATCTACTATATTATCTGTCCAACATGTTTGGTGTCATGCTAACACAAAACCTTCAAACCAACTATGGCAGATAAACGGATATCAATGTTTGACATTTTACATTTTTGGTAAATCCTGCGAGTCACACTGTTTGGTACTTGTTATGCCGTATGAATGTCCTTAGACTTCCAGATTGGTTATGCTATGGCTTTTAATGCTGCCAGATAAGTTAATTCTCAGTATTTGCAATTCACCTCATAAATAAAAAACTTACACCCTCTGAATCTTTTCTGCCATACAGTCATAAAGTTTCTTCATAAGCCTTCCTTTTCTTGGTACAATGGTTTATTTTCTATTAAATGTGGAGATGGCTGCATGCTGCCCGATTAAAGAGAAACAGCTCAACTAAGATGTTTTAACATGGTGGATGGATGGGCAGATTATGGCTATACCTTGTTAAATCACAAAAATTCAACATGAAGCTGTCAATTTGTGTGCACTCATCAGCTATTTCAGTGTGTGGGTCAGGTCAGTTATACCACTAGGTTCTCAAGGATTATTATAACTAGGGCAGGACAACCAAGTTGAGTCATGTCCTGTTCAGTCGGGCAGTGTATGGTCGACTTAAGGTGCTAAATCCAAATACATATGTCAACCTTTACTGTACTCAAAGAAGATTAGTTAGTTGGCTAATGGGGATGAATTTCTTTTAAGTTTTAGTTGTAATGAAAACATCACAATTTCCTACGATAGGTTTTGTCTGCATCTCACTTAGCTTCAGAAATCTGTTTAAAAAATACCTCATCCATCTAAGCAGATTAACCAATTTGGACTGATTAGTAATGAGTACTAGTAGAGGCGTTTAACTTAAGTCTAGTCTTATATCACTGAATACATACATCTCAATTTAACATTGCACAGAATAACACAAGGTAATTTTAGTATGATCTGTTCGGGGATGTAATTTGTTAAAATAGCTGAAATTAATTGTCTCAACCTATTAGCTGAAAAACAGGAAAAAGATTGATCATGTTGTCTCTTGCCTGTCTGATGAAAATGAGTGATATGGTACTTTTGATAGCACTACAACTTCAATTGACATTCTGCCACTTAGTGAGCATGTGGAATGTGAATATGTAATTTCACTAGAATATGTTTATTTCAGAGCTCTTCATTCTATTTGCCTTGATTTATGATTTCTACTCCCTCTCCCTAGTAAACAGCAATAAGAATGATATGAATTCGGATTAGTTTAATAGCAGGCTACCAAATAATAATGACACACTTGTGACATTTCTGGCTCTAAAGACATACTTGAATAAAGGATTAAATTAACTCTGGATGTCTAGGAACTGCTGCACCCTGATTGTGTTAATGAACTAACATATCATCTCCAAGGTTATGATGAACAGCTGGACTAAGTCATTGTCATACCACAGAAACTTGCTCATCATCTGTGAAAGAAATAAGAAAACACCAAAAGTGATTTCATGCCAGACTTTGTTGATTCTGTTACAAACTACATCTAACATGCAATATGTCTGTGCAATAATGTACACAATACTACATCTAACAAGGAATATGTCTGTGCAATAATGTACACAATACTACATCTAACAAGGAATATGTCTGTACAATAATGTACACAATACTACATCTAACATGGAATATGTCTGTACAATAATGTACACAATACTACATCTAACATGGAATATGTCTGTACAATAATGTACACAATACTACATCTAACAAGGAATATGTCTGTGCAATAATGTACACAATACTACATCTAACATGGAATATGTCTGTACAATAATGTACACAATACTACATCTAACATGGAATATGTCTGTGCAATAATGTACACAATACTACATCTAACATGGAATATGTCTGTACAATAATGTACACAATACTACATCTTACATGGAATATGTCTGTGCAATAATATACACAATACTACATCTAACATGGAATATGTCTGTGCAATAATGTACACAATACTACATCTAACAAGGAATATGTCTGTACAATAATGTACACAATACTACATCTAACA
>JAIPMN010002898.1:4021-23775 GCA_020650975.1 Apostichopus californicus | reverse complement strand
TATCTTTGTATCTATCTATATATCTATCTGTATAGAGATATGTATATGTTTATGCCTTTATGTATATCGAGTAGAAGGATAGAGGCGTCCTAGCTTACATCTAACGATCTTAAAGATGTTATGAAAATCACAACCATATAGAATATCTTACAGCTCTTCCAGGACATTGCTGTTGAAAGAATTCCCAGTTATTTCGCCAATGCGATTCTGAAACAGGTATCTGTAAAAAAAAAAAAAAAAGAGCAGCAAATATCACCCACATGGCTAGAATTATGACAAACTGTACAGCACTTGATTCGTACAATATATCAGTCTATTTTGAAACAGGAAATTATCATTTAGTGTAAACTTACAAAAATGTATATAAAGATTTATTAAATATGGCAATATCGTGCGATACTTACAAGTAGCGCAAATTCATCAAATTAAAGGCATTATCCTCGATATCGTGAATTTTATTGTTGTATAAGCATCTGAAAAGAAGCAAGACTCATTGGATTTCTTGATTCTTGAGACATCAGAGAGACTGCTTATTGCATGATTAACATTACCTGTTCAAGATATAGTTTATGTTCAATGCTACCATCTCTTCGAACCTAACCGAATGACGTTTGGACTAATGTTATAGATGACTTTTCATAGCAACCATTTAAAGAAAAACATTAGTAGCAGTACTTTTTCCGGTTTTCGAAAAAAAATAAACATTTAAAATGTGTTAAATGTCTGGAATTGTCTTTAAAATTAGATGATGACAAATTATCAAGTTTTAAGCGGTCAATGAAATGTTAAAGCTTATTTGTACAATTGTTTACTTAATGCAGTTATAATATTGTAATTATAATAAAAAGCATATAAAACATGAAACCTTCAGAAGACAACACAACGTCATACTAAAAGGTATGTCCAGAGGTGACCTAGCAGGCGATAATATGCATGGACAAGAGGTTTCTGTAAAACGACATGACCATTCTAAAAATACGATCAGATAAACTGCAAAGAATCATCATGTATTTGGCGATATTTCAATGCGCATACCAACTGCCAAAAGTCGCATCACATATTGAAATATTCAAGTCGATTAACAAATAACAAATAACTTAAAAGGAAGCCGCTTTAAGAATTCAGTGCAACTGTTATGGATTTGCTTAATAAAACTAATTTCATCACTAAAGAAGTACATACAAGAATTGTAAATATTGCAATGCAATAAAAGTATCTCGTTGGATAGCTGTGAGTTGGTTGTCCGGCAGTAAGAGTGTCTCCAACCAAAACGCGTCTGTACAATTGAAAACGCTGGGATGGATATGGGATATCTTGTTATGCGACAAGTCACTGTGTATTAACAATGAAAAAAAAATAAATACAACAGCATTACACAGTAAATTAGTAATAAACTGTATGCATAGGTGTCTATTCTAGGTTACTAGCAATGACAGAAAAATTTATTATTGTATTATCTTTCCAGAAACTTATCGTGGCCGCTAGACAGGACATCATGTATATGTACAATGACAGTAGTTTCAATTCCCATCAAAAATGATGAACAAAAGTCCCCAAGCGTCCATGCCCCATTAATATTTGAATTGTACCAATATCCGTTACTCGGTTACTTTATACCACTCTTTCATTGAAGTACTAACGGACACCTCGCCAAATTCAGTACATTTGTTGTGTGCGATAATCTCATTTAAAATCTGTGAAAAGTGTTCGATATACACAATTTAAAGTTTTGATAAATCTGGGAAAACACATTCAATATTTGCAAACTATGACGTATATTGTTTCGCTCATCAAGATTTCTTGTTTTACTCCTTAATAAGTTAACCCCTAATTACAAGCTCCCATATATCACTTGAATAATGTGATGTTCTTCTTTTCAAAGAAAACAATAACATATTTCCAAAAGTCGCCTTAGGCCACAAACCTGTGTTTCAGTGTCCTTTAAACGACAGTTGTAAAACAAAGGAATAACATAACAGAAAAGTAGGCAGACACTCTCTGTACATCATCAATATGCATAATAAGCTAACGTTTATTCATAGTAAGAATAGAGTTGAGCAGCCAGTTGGGACAATTTCCTAATGCTAATACCTCTCTAAACTGTACTCCAATATCATGCTCTCAAAGCACTGGTATTGACAGTACAAACAGTTCCTAACCTTGATCTGAAACATGATATTCATACAGCTTGTACTGACAATACGAGTGCTCTGAAGCGGGACATGACACTACAGTATAGAAAAATTGTCCCAGCTGGAATTGAGAATAGACTCGTTAAATGGTCAATCTTTGATGGATTTTGATGGGAGTTGCAGCTATATTCATGCTTTCTAATGTCTATTAGAGTGATTAGGATAATGTTGTTCATAGTTGTCCTTAAACCTGGGGTCATTAATAAGTCACCATATTATAATAATTTTAAATAAATATATTAGTTAGTTGCTTAATAGAGAAGAAGTAACACCTACAGTTCTTTTAAAGATTGAAGTCCAATAAAATAGCTGTTTTGAAGGTCGATGATCGAGTCATCATCTAGATACCTGTCAGAGAAGAAATGTCATACGTAAAGTTGAATCTGAGAAAACTCATGCAAATGTATGCATAGTACTTGAAATGTAACAAACATAATTATTTCCTGTTCGTTGAATCTTTTTCGCACAAACTAGTGAAAGAAAGATGATCACGTTTCGTTTTGGGCAATATTTTCATACATTGTTGTCAATTTTTCCTAGGAATCTCAGTCTGAAAACCTAAAAGTTTAGTAATATTATACCAACGTCAAAACACAAAACTTTGGCGTATATGAACAGAGGAAATTAAACCGGACACTATCAGTTTACCTAAATTTTTCATTATTTGAGGCGAGTGACTAATTGAACTAACATCATACAAAAATTTAATACACAACATGACATTGCTTCCAACTTAGGGATGCCAATTATATCTTTGTAAGGTTTTAAGGTACTTCAGTCAAAGAATTGTCCTTTATAAGTGTTTCGAAGACCAATATTATTTGCAACCTTGAAGTTGTGGTGATAAGGGCATGAATAGAACAGATACAATTACATGAGCTAATTAGAATAGGCTACAATCACCATATCATATATTGATTTGGTAGTGAATCGTTCACATAATATAATGTCTTTGAAGTCCCACAAGTCTCACAAGTCTCACAAGTCCCACAAGCTTTATGGGTTGCAATGTTTACTTTATATATGCAGGTCATGTTACCATGATGTGCACTACAAGATTAAGAATGGGAATGCAAACAATCATTTATACGTGTATCAACTGACATTTTTTCCTGATAAATGGATGACCAAGTACAGCGTGCAATAATAGTTACTAAATCACATAAAAGCAAAGTCGCATATCGCATATCGCATATCTGTCAAGTAATTCTGTATTAAATAGAAAAACAACGAAAGCGCAGTACACAAACTAATGTTACTAAAATAGGTAACCATGTTTGACTTGTGTTAGGCTTGAAAGTTGTACTTACAAAGTTGTTAGAAAGCGCAAATCTCCAAACACAGTCTCTGGCAAAATAGGTAGGTTATTACCATTTAAATCCCTGAATATAATTAAAAACAAGAAATTATGAAAGTACAATTGCAATTGTTACCGAATGTGGTGCTTGATTGTGACGTTTCAGAAATAAAAGGATATGTGAACATGAGTAATGCGGGGTAAACGCTTTATTTTTTCTTCATTAACTCAATAGATAACATTTAGTGATCTTAATTAGTGTTTAATATATCATTTACATCCAAGGGCGGGCGATGTTTTGCTATACCTACGTCATTATAATTGACATAGGAATACTGAATCTTATTTGAGGATAATTAAATACTCCAACATACAGCATATCCAGTTCAATGAGACCAGAAAAACTGTCACTGTGAAGAATTTCGATCTCGTTCATACCAAGCAACCTGTAGTAAAAGGAAAACCCATGATAAAAAATGACTATATATGAAAAGAAAATGATTTGAGGTACAGTTGAAGAGTTTTTTTCTCGTTTACACTTACAATGATTTAAAAAATTCCGTCACTTTTCTTTCCATAATAACTGTGCACATAACGTCTCTAAAAACATTCCGTCCGTAAAGTAATTGACAATTTGCTAAAATTGACGAGCCATAACAAAAAATTGGGCAGATAATGAGATAACTAACATTATTCATGTATGCACTTGTATATAATTGATATCACTCTGAGAATAAATACTGAGATTAATTGATAATACGTCCAAATCATTGAAGTAAACTTACAACTTTCCCAGGTGGTTTAGTCCTCCAAACGTATTCGATGGTATGTTTGTCAGTTTATTGTAACTCAAATATCTGTAAAAAGAAACAATTTAAATTTAATCAATTTCAGAGAATCACCGTAAAGTACTTAAGGTTTTTTTCTTCAAATATAAATAACAGAAATATAAATAACAGAAATAAAGTAAATGAAATACAACGGCTACAGCAGACGACACACTTGCAAGCAATTTTACTTTTCACCTTTCATACTAACCTTAACATTCTTCTTTAATTCTAAGCACTGTAACAATAGCATTCAGGCAGATGTACTTAAACACAAAATACATTTGATATTTTCCATTTCGAGAGAGAATGTGACTTTACGAATAAATGTAAACACTTACTCCAGCACTTAGTTTTATAGCCGGTAAATTATATATACAGACTATCATGCAATATAAAAATTGCCAAGTAAATAACTTTAATGAATAGTAGACTACCATGACATTTGTAGGAGGGTGGGCCGGGGGGGGGGGGGAGAGATGGTAGCGAAAAAACATTTGTCAAGCTGAATGAATTTCGTGGGAACAGAACTTCATATAAATTTGATTTTAAAGTTGTTGCCTTGGTTTGAAAAGAACCAAATTTTTTGAAAAGATTTGATAGTAAAAATTGTCGATTGGACAAATCGGTCGGTCGGTTGATGAAGTTGTCGGTTGGAGAAAGTTTTATTATACTAAACGAAGTAAACTATAATCAACTAGACAAGGGCTACGGTCTCGGTATTCATATATTATATTTTTTCCTGCGATTTATTTTACACCAAACGCGTAGCCTTTCATAAAAAAGAAGTCTTATCTAATTGTATGAAAAATTGTCACACGAATAATTGACTTACAGCTTTTCTAAACAATTAAGTCCGTGAAAAGTTCCATTATGGATGGCATTTATCATGTTGTATGACAAGGATCTGAAGAAAGATACACAGTAATGTTAAAGGTTATGAGTAAAATTCCAAAAGGCGTAAAAATGTGCCTAAATTGACATGATATTTTTAACGTTATTCGACTGAAAGACTGGTGCATAAACGGCTTTGTTTAAATAACTTGTAAAAGTCTTTTTTTATTGGTGATACTTTATGTCCAATGAAATACAAATATAACGTTATGATATTGACTTGCAAAAAGGTTTTTGCCTCAAAATGAATTACTTGACTAAACTTTTGGTGGTAATTTTGTTTCTCAAATTTAAGTAACGGAGAATTTGTGTCCAAGCAAATTTATTGCAAATAATATCACTTTTTTCAGATATAGATAAGTCTACTTACAAATCCTGTAGTGAGCTCAGGCCATTAAAAACATTGTTTGGTAAGGTTTGTAGCTTGTTGGAATCCAATATACTGGGAAATATAATGTGATTAGCGACAGGTTATGATGATTATTTCACTACCTCTGAAACATTCGTAAAATAATGTAACTGATATATGGTATGGAAAAATATAACATGATGATCAAACTTGACAGTAGAATGAAATACAGTTTAGGAACATATATTTTATCACTCAAGTTTGTGAACCATTGTTATAACCAATTGTTATGTGAACCATTGTTATAAATACGTACAGAGTAGTCAATTTGACTAGGTTTTCAAAACTGTCGCTGAACAACTGTTCTATCACGTTCGTCCCAAGATTTCTATGAAAGCAGAGAAACAACAGATTACAATACATTCAGTTTAGAATAATGTCGTGGGAATTTTAGATTTAGTCAGCTGGTTTTCCCTCAATTAGAAGTCAATATATTTTAATTATTCCAATTCCTATCAGATTCATAACACTGTGTAGCTATAGTACTATGTTCTAAAATGTACGGAAGGCACTCATAGCCCAGAAACAAGTATAGTTACTTGATGGTTTACGGCAACCCTTATGACATCAGCAACTACCCTTACGACCTCACCAACTACGTCTTAAGGTTATATACAAAGTAGTCTATAAATCTTAATATCGTTCGAGTTTAATGTTAATTTAATTTTTTTTTAAATAATTAAGCTGTTTTAATTACAAAAAACAACTCCTGTACAGAAGTCGATATATTATATGTACTGCTCATTGCTCTCTTTCAATAAATTTAGGTAATTATCCCTCAAGCGAGGAATATCATCGTGTTTACAATTGTACTTACAAGTTATCAAGCTTCATCAGATCATGAAAAGCTTTATGTGGTACTACTTTCAACTTGTTGTGTGAAAGAAAGCTTTAAGAAACGATAGAAATGAAGTAAAAGTTTTGTTAAATGGTGTTCGTTTAAAGTCACATGACAAGACCTTTCCTTAACACTTACTTCATAAAATTTATCAGACTTACACAAGTTATCATTTTAAAGAATTTAATAATTCTTAGATTAATAGCTTGGAGGCTATATTAGTAATTGGAAAGAACAAGAGCATGTTCGTTCTTCGAGCGGTGCTCTGCCAACATTGTGGCTACGTTGAGTGTCAACTTCATTTCGAAAGTCACATGTGGCGTTGACGACGTGCTTAGTTTGGCAATCAAATATTTATGAGAAACTGAACATTTTATCGCTCTAGTTCAAGCGCTTCTTTTGATATGTTGACTAACTTAAGACAATATCTAATGGACTATCCGTAAGGTAACTTGTAACATCAATCGATTCACTTTTTCTCTGTTTTTCTTTCATATATGATTGTTCCAGTAGCTTTGCAGTGTTTATGGTACAGATTATCCGCTTCCAAAGAATCTGGCTACAAACTATACGTCTTTAAAATGGCGATATTTCACAATGAACATGATGGTCCTGCTTCGGATTATGGACCCTTTCTTGAGCAAACCTTAAATTGCCGTCGGTATTATAGAGAGGTCAGTTACACAACAACGAGTTGATTACCCACTGTATCTTCTTTTATTTATAGCGAATTGATAATATCCATATTTGGTACTGAATCAATTGTTAGAGAAAACCTTGACTAAATCCTTAGTTTGCTGCAGAATATACCAATAGCACCAAACAGCCTATTTATTACAACAAGGGATTGATCAATTTGTTACAAATGTGTAGGTCCTTATTTTGGAGAAACTACTACGTTTTCTTTAACCTACTGTAGATTTTACCATTTCGATGGCACTTTAACTTTTCCATGCATTGCCCTGCTATATTTAGTTAGCCAGTAATGTTCTACATTCTGTTGTGTAATTAACGGTTACGTACATCCGAGTAGTATTAATCGGTAAGTCTCGAGGAATTACATCAATGCTGATGTTGTCACAATCAACTATGTGTTCTACAAAATCCCTGTTGTAACACTCACAAATCCCTTCGGTACCGCAAGCTGGAACGAAACGTCATACAAATAATATGTAATAAACTGTAAATAGAAATTAGAATGATTGCTTTGACAACTCATATTAAATCTTACTTTTGGTATTCTCATTGCTCGTCTTAATGCCTTAAATGAAAGCCTTGATTTCATTCTAGTTTCTCTTTGAAAGGGTCATGGGAATTTTTTAGCAGAAGCGGTTGTCTCCAGTTGAGTTTCACAAGGCATCATTTAAATTTGTTCAATATTATCAAATTTTACATAAACTCTGAAAGATGAAATTTTCACAGGTGTGTTTGAGTATCCTCTCGGAAGATTAACAATTGATAAAGAGATATATTTATTAAATCAGTGCATTATTTAAAGTTACAAATAATAATATACTAAAGCAAATATATTCTGCTGTAAATAATAGTCATGAGGATAATACTAATGAAAGAAAAAGATATACTAACCATCCGGGTAAAATTTGCATTGCGATTCCGAAATTGAAATTGCCACACTTTGGGACATGAGTGAGCTTGAAGCAAGCAGGTATGATGTAATACTTACACCCAAGAGCAAAATTTTTTGTTTTTCCTTTTCGTTGATTTGTGTAATTTGTGTTGGCCCTTAGTTGCGAGAGGGTTCCAACTTTGCTGTAGGGGATGTGCCGTTATCAATACCCCATTTGGATGAACAAAACTTGGATGTACACTTTTTAAGGAACCATAAAGTAAATTTGTTCATATATATATGACATCCAACCAGTTTACTTGAAGTTCACTTGTGGTACAAAATATGTCACATGCAACTGTTGTTATCTGGAAAACGCAACACAGGGATTAAATGCAGGAATTAATGCAAAAAAAGGCCACTTAGAATATGTTCCTTTTTCGTCAGCCAAAGATAAATTTGTCAATTGGAATATCATTTTAATATGAGAAGATTCAAATAACAGTTAATTTTTTAGTCGTTAAATAAACTTAACATTTTAAAAAATATACTAGGAAAACTTACCATTATTTTCTTCAAATAACCAGTTCGTAGATATTTCACAAATTCCTTTACAGCTGTACAGTATTAGCAGAGAAATATGAAATAACCGCATGCTCTGTAAATCCATAGTCACTTTATCCTCGTTAAAAAAACAGATTATTCGGATTGAGTGGGAATCAAAATTACTGCTCACTGTTTCAACTTATACGTGTCTATAATACCACAAAATGAAATATTTACGTTAACATTTTCTTAGCAAACAATAGTTGGAACAGCATACAGCTCAATACGTTGACACTATTGATCTTCGAACACACTACGTTGCGCGTCGACCGGTTTCGCAGCTGATATATCGGCAATATACTTTCAGGCTATACGATAAGGTGATTACTATTTATGTATTATTTATTGTTTATTTCATAAATATTGCAAACCACCACCAAAAAACCACCACTCACAAACAACCAAACACCGTGTCTTAAACTCTAGTCTGGTACGAAGCCTATGCAATCACATTATCAAAAAATCTCTCGTGTTTTTGCAATTTGTAAGAACGTACCACCCGGTTTAACAAAATATTACTTACTGGCATGCGTTAATACATATTTTTAATATTCACGACAACGCTGGCTTATTAGTTACCGATTACAGCGATTTGACGATGGGTTTGAAACTTATTTTCATGTTTTTCGATTATTATTATTATTATTGCTACTACTATCATTATTATTATTTTAATTGAAACATGGCTTGCATTTAGTTTAGCTCTTTATACAAACTTTTCCTCGTACCCGACCTCGCGTATTTCTTGTAACATTATATTACATTAAAATAAAACAAAACTGTTAGCAAACTGCTTATCCACTAAGGAGCCTGTGTAAGAGAATGTGTAAAAGTTACAAGTAACAGAAGGGACAAATATACACACATATAATACAGACAGGTTAATGAGCAGGGTGAATACAAACGAGATAGATGTAAGAGGATTAGTAGGCAAGTGATGGAGAGAAGAAAGAAACCGACATGGGAAAGAGGAGAGGTAGGAGATCAATTATAGAGGGACAAATATAAGATTAAGGGAAGAGGGTTGGGAGTAAACCAGAGAAGGACAACTGAGACGGAAAAGTGTGGAGGAACAACAAAAGGGGTGGAAGAGAGCTACGAGAAGAGGGGTGACAGAGGGGGAAACAAGGAGAGATGGAAGGGGAGGGGGGGGGGGCAGAAGAAAGTTAGTATGTCCATCCTGAATGTTGAGCCCATGAGGTTGAATATGACATTATCATATTTAATTGGGCAATACATCAGTGTGCAAGGATGGTTTTTATATTGCACTGTATATTTTTTTCAGGAAGGTTTGATACTCTTAAACTGTACATGGACGCAATATACTTAGTGTTGTCCTCTACAGGAAGTGGCAGCCCATTATGAAAATGAATCGACTAACCAACACGGAGTTAGTGGATTTGGGTAGGAGTTAAACCCCATTGTTTGTCAGCTTGTCCTGTTTTAGGTTTGTTACACTTATAGTTACACCACAAAGTAAGTAAAATGTGAAGGAATCACGGAAAGATCGATTAGCATTTCATTACATTTACCCCCAGAGACCAAGTTTGTTTAATGTTGTGCAAACGACATTTTCGAAAATGAGCAACATGAAGAAAAAGTAATACAAAAATTTCCCTAAATTAATATTGAAATGTGCCTTTCCCAAAATCATAGCTGCAGTTTCAATTCACACTACTCTTCCCAACCACCACTCCCCCCCCCCCATATCATCCCCTCCCATCTTCACTACTCCCATGAAACGTAAAGTTCATATTCAGACATGTTGTGATGGTGAATAGAGCGGGTTATACAACGATAATGCTCCCAATATCTCTACCAAACGCAAGTATAACTGATCATTTGCTGTCCTAGTTTCCTTCAGTGATATATCCTTCGTCGACCACGACTATTATGAGTTGAACTGAATTCATCCGTAGGCAGTACAATCGTTCGTATGTTAACTTCATATCCCATTTCAATGTTAACTTCATATCCCATTTCTCCTACCTCTCCTCTTCCCCCTGTTGATTTCTTTCTTCTCTCCATCCATCACCTACTAATCTTCTTACATCCATCTATTGTTGTGGTGTTAGCTATGATGGCAATTTCTAACGATACAAGATCGGTCTACAGTGATTGTGTAATGCATGTACAGTAAACTGATATAGGATTTATATCACATTCATTAAATGAATCTGCAAAACTTATCAACTACTGGTAAGTTTACTCCTCATTTATGTCTATATTAAAACCATGGAAAAATCCTGCAAAATGCTGCTATAGTTTGGGGGGTAAGGGGGGTGGGGGATATATCCCAATTGATTTTATTAATGTGTGGGGGAAGAGATGCAACCCAATTAGAAGTAAGCGTGGTTGCGACCCTGAACTCAGTGTATTTGATGATACTTATTCTATCCTTTCAATATTCTACGGTACTCAAATTGTAATTCAGGAATAAAACTGCGATCGAAAAGAAAAACATTGCTTAAGCCTTATAGTCGTGTTGCTAATTTGATTAAAGTTACAATTACATGTTTACCTGATTAGGAAGCTGCAACACATTCACATCAAGCTTGCTCTGAGACTGTTGTGTATTACGTTTATCGCTGAAGTCTCTCTGAGGTCTCTAAAACGAGGCCATCATTTCGCTGAAAGTTGCATTTCCCTTTCAGCTATATAATTGATCATCTTGATTGTGTGCATGACGGTTCGCTTAGATTAATTGCGACATAAAAGTGAGTTTATATTTACTGATATAGATCTTTCGTTTTCTATTCTGTATAGATTGCAAAGCAAGCAAAAAAAATGCATTGATATTTGAAATAGTAGCCCTTGTCTGCCTTATCAAATTCTGCATTATCTTTCTTCTTCAAAAGCAGTTGATAATTCCGAGTGAGTGAAAGTTTCGATGTTCAAAAGTTTAGAGCTCTTTCTTAAATACTGCTATACATCCTAAAGTTAATGATCCACGTCATTGTAAATAATTAATTGTTTTTAAGTGCCCTTAGTTTTCAGCTGAAGTTTTTAGACGTATTTTACTTTCACAATTAAATAGAGAAATGAATGTTCCCCCAGAAGTAAGCTTAAGCGTCGACTCTAGTCCATTTTCTGTAGACTCAGGCTTGAAGGCGGGCTCTAGTTGGCTTGGACTTGGACTTGTCTCAGACTTGAATGCACTCGACTCGGACTTGAGACCGAATCCAGCCGGGTCCATCATTTCGTTCTTTCTTCCCCATTGCAAGAGGTCATATGTAGATTATGTTATTTGCACAAACCAGCCCTATAGAAAACACCATTCTTATCCGAGAGGACTGTTGTGTACCTACCTGCAGATCCTGCTCGTAGGAACTCTCCATTGGGCTGTACCGTGCGTGCACCAGACTACCAGTAGGAATAAAACTGATATGCACGTTGTTATGATGACCGCCAGTCTGTCCTCCCAACCAAACAGAGTTATAAGAATGGTCTTTGTAAATTAACGACTCAGTTCACACAATTTCCCAATACCAGAATTTACTTTTGTAAGCGAGGCCGATCACGGTAAACGTAGAATTCGGAAGGATACAAAAATATACTATCTACAACACTAGGAACCGTGCGTAACATTTATTTAATCAAAGTTCTTCCTTGTTACACCTCGTGGCCAACCCACAAGCCTTCTCCATCATCGAGCAAGGGATCGCCGACAGCTAACATGCATGAGTGAACATAAAGATTAACTATTGTTACAAAAATAAAGGGCATCATTCCTATATCGTCTTAGCATTTCGGATAAACAAATGAGGGATAAAGGTTAAGGGTGAGAGTTAACTTTACAATTGAATACAGTCGTTTGTTATTCATTAAAAATATAGTGGGCCATCAGTCTTTATTATAAGATGTTACAATATTCTCCTCTTGGCAAAATAAATCCTCCTCGATTTATACATTTCCCTTACAAAACTACCTTATTTTCCTGAATGTTAATATTGTCCTATTCTATTGCAACTTGACCACAAGTAACACGATACTATATATCATTTTCCCCCAAAATTTTCAAGTAATTAAGAACATCAAAACTACATACTAAATATCACAAAATACACAAATATACAACTTCACAATTGAGAACACATTACTCCACTATTGCCTTACAATTATTTGATCCCTCTAAATACATAATCTCTTTATCGATTAATAATACTGCCAATCAAATAGGCCGGTTGGGCCTCTTCACCTCCCTACCAGATCTTGTCATATATATGGAAGGGTAGTGGTGGATGAAATAATTGGAGGGTGTGTTTTGTGTGTGTTATAGGGTGGGAATGCTCTCTTATACAACCTTAGACAAATGGGGAATACTTTTACCTGCGATATATGTTGTTAAAATATAATATAGAATGCAAAGGTATAGCTGAAATCAGTACCGGTACAAAAGGTACCACATTGTTCAAATTCAACGATATGAGTCTTAGAGAATGTCGGATATTGCAAGAATTATTTCGGCAATATAATGGCCAACAAGTATCCAACTCTGCAAATAGCAAAAACGTTAGCTCGCTATCTCGCTGTTTCTATGTGGCTAATAACGATTATAACGACGTGCTAACTTTCGAACAAATATAGTAATGCATATGCAATTGCACAATATGAAAGATGAATATGTTCAATATTATATCAATGTGCACATTATTTCAAAATGCAGCTAGAATGAGTTAGCTGAATACTGCATAGGCAAATTAGTTTGAATTGTTCGTCTCAGAGAGCTATTGAGAACTTGGATTTGCTGTATCTTTCGGTAATCAGTTCAGTTTTTTTCTGCATGAATAATATGTAAACAAAAAAATGAAGCTTACAGTTTTATCGACATCAATAATCCAGTGCAGGCCAACGTTGTCTAGTGAATAGTCCAATGAAAAACAACAACAGCAAAATATCCAATACGAAAGATTTCAGGGTTCCTCTGGTCTAAAATTAACATTAGTATGAGAATGTGTTGGGTGATCCGGGCTCCTACCCCGATCGGTGATGTGGTGATCCAGACTCCTATCTCGATCGGTGATGAGGTGATCCGGACTCCTGTTCCGTCTAGTAGTAGAATCCGGTTATTCCATTTTCAACATGTATGCAACAAATGTTATGCAATATACCATGTTCCCAACAGTTGGAATTTTATCATACATAAATAATCTTGGCATTCAAAATGGTGTTCCCGTCTGTATAACAAATGGGTAGTCAAATAAAGCCGTGAAATTAATGGTATCCTCCAATATGGCGTATCATGAGTTATCCATTCCGGGGAATGTCCAGATGTCTTTCAATAAACAAAAGTTCAGGCCGTATCGAGGCAAATAATTTCTCTTGGCAGTGAATACCAATACCGGTATATTATATGTTGTCCATCTATGCCGTATTCCAAATAGCACTTGTCAATTTCGTAGTACCATAGGTATCGATCAGTCTTTAGGGCCTAATACAACGATATAAGCCAAAACAATTACATGAATTGCCTGTATTTAAATTTACTTGGTCAGGCTTCCTTTAACGATTGTTAAATATCTGTACAATAAAGTATGTTCCCGTTTCTCTGAGGAGGGGTAACAACAATCAATTCGTTCATAAAAATAACATTCGCATTCGACCGGTTTAAATTCATGTTTTGACGTTTGGCTTTATACAGTAATCGTATATCGTCAGGATTCCATTATAATATTATAACAGAGTTTTAGTGTGTCTATGAGATGAGTTTCTAACTGCTTAGGGTGGCAATGACCATTTTGCTTGCACGTATGTAATAATAAAGTTACCGTGACAGTTCCTTTGAAAATCGGTGTCCTCCGGCGAGAAGATGGCAAATAAGGGTTCGAAAAGCCTCCAGAAAGTAATAATAGTTGGTAGAAACACCGCTGCCACCACTGTAAGCGAGGCCGATCACGGTAAACGTAGAGTTCCGAAGGATACAAAAATATACTATGTACAACACTAGGAACCGTGCGTAACATATATTTAATCAAAGTTCTACCTTGTAACACCTCGTGGTCAACCTACAAGCCTTCTCCACCAGCGAGCAAGGGATCGCCGACAGCTAACATGCATGAGTAAACATAAAGATTAACTATTGTTACAAAAATAAAGGGCACCATTCCTATATCGTCTTAGCATTTCGGATATACAAATGAGGGATAAAGGTTAAGGGTGAGAGTTAACTTTACAATTGAATACAGTCGTTTGTTATTTCATTAAAAATATAGTGGGTCATCAGTCTTTATTATAAGATGTTACACTTTTGTAGTTTTCTGAAAGAAGTAGCCCTGTACAGGGATATTCCCCATCAAGATGCTGAACATCGTCCCCCCACCACCACCTCCCACCAGTTGGCTGCTGTAAAACAAAAACAAAAACACATCCGAATTTCCTTTATTTGGGTAGTATTAGGCTAACAAAATGCTTCACCTTCCGGGACTTCACCACCTGGACCTCCACATTGGATTTGGAATACAAAACAATTTAAAAGCTTCAAGAGAACTGTTTGAAGGCACTGCAGCGTCCGGGCTTGGAATACCTTCCCACGGCACTTGCTTTAACAACGTCCAACAATGTCCAGGGGATTTCCCACTGTAACCCATACTGGTGCTTGGAAATAAATTCCATAGAAATTGAATATCTCTCCCTTACATATGTTGTGATCTAAGCTCATTACGAGAGAACAAGTAATACTGAAAACGGTTGGGTTTCAGTGGGCTTGCCACCTGAACTTCCATTAGGTCCATTCCAGAGAAATTAAGTGTTATTCCTCTTTCTGACGAATGAGACCTATCTAAACGTGCTGCAGTCCTTGTCAATAACAGTGTACGTTGTAACTATAAAGAAAGTTGCCACTCTTAGTATTTTTCGAAACGTTGTTCAGCTAGACACTGTCATTCCCGGAATCGATCGACGTATCCCTCTTGATAATGTGCGACGCTGAGTATATTACATTAAGGTTTTGTCACAATTTTAATGTGAACATTAAATATTCATCAGAAAAAACAAATGTGGTTCACCGATTAAGCGTGGGAGTGGGTTGACGGTAGGACGTGGTCTCTAAATCCCCTTAATTTCACCATGCGCACTTTATACAGGTGCGTGCTTACACTTAAAACATTGTTTGACCACCCAAACTGTTTGCTTGCCCCCACCCCCAATTCGATCCCCCACCTTGGGATTTCTGGTGTTGCCGAACTTAAACGTTACCCCTAATAAGTTACTAAGTATACAGAAACTGAATATTAAAGATTTTAATAACTGTCAAGCTCTTGACAGGATGTCGAGATTAACTTTTTCCCCTTTGCCCTGTTAGATACATATCAAATTCTAACGAACCAACCGTTGGTTCTTATCTTTAATTTTCTGCAACAAAAAGTTACATGATAGTGATCGGTGAGTACAATGATTGTTTTTTGTTTAAAACCTAAATGTACATCGAAAAGTTAAAGTCCCAACACCAAACCCAAAAGTTCTGTCCCAACAGTAGAGTCAATTTGGATCGAATAAAACGTCTTCGAAAAGTAGCTGCACACTGCATGGATGATCAACACCATCAAATTACCCTTTTTTCACTGTCACCGAGACGACGCGCAATGATGCTGAACAAGCAGTCTGCAGTTTTAACCCATTTATTTGCACACGTGGCTCAACAGGACCACGGTGAAAACTATAAAGTAAAAATATCAAAACATTAATATACAAACATTAGTGAAACAAACACATGAATTTGCACAAATCAATAATAACATAATACAGAATTATATTTCCCCTTATAAATAATGTATAAAAGGAAGAAGTATAACAAATAACATATGCGGTAACATGAAACAAAATATAGAGTAGGATTGACAACAATTACATTCTTGATAATTACAACACTCAACTTACAATCTTTACCGGGCAAAACCAACCCCACGACAAACTGCGGTATACAGGGGCTTACAGGGGTTTACTGTGGCTTTCTGGGGCTTACGGCTACTTTCTGGGGTTTACGGCGGCTTTATGGAGAATGTATAGAATACCAACGAAAGTTATAACCTCTGGAGAGATACTCTACGAAGATGATACTTTAACTCAAGATACTCTTAGGCCTACAAATAAGCAAAACAACAATTACACGAAAAGGCAATCAAAATAAGCATACAGCAAAGCATACAGCAAGCATACAGCAAGCATACAGCAAGCATACAGCAAGCATACAGCAAAAGCATACAGCAAGCATACAGCAAGCATACAGCAAGCATACAGCAAAATCACATTAAAAGCAAATCTCTAATTTCACATAATACGTATATATGCATCGACTACGTAAGTGCGAATCGATTACGTAAGTATGCAAAGCAAAGAGGCGGGTATAAAAGGTCACACCCTAAACACCATTGGGCGAGGGCAGCATTGACCTTTGCCCGACCTTGACCAAGCGGAAATTTCCCTTTGGTCACGCTAAGGAAATAACACACATCGGCAACGATGACATTACTGATAGTTTAACTTCTGTTAGCTTCACAAAAAGTGCACGGATTTGCTGCAAATGCTCATCCCCTGAGCTACATACACGATTACATCCCAATTTTTCGGGTCAAGTGTAATATTGTTTAACGAGCGTTGGATTGGGACAGGGGCATTTTGCATCCCAAAAGGCATCACCTTATACTAGTATAAACCGCCAGGAGTAACGAATGCGGAGACTTTCCTTGCACAGTGAGGTGATATATTCTGATTATCTTTCAACAAGTAAAATTTAGATAAACATTTCTCGTTGCCGATTTTATCAATACATTAACTCAACCTTAGAAAAGGATACCAGTCAATTCTAGTAACGTTTTTTTTACTTTCTGATAATCGGTACAAGAAATATAAAGCTCCCATTGGGTTTTGATACCTAAATGCATTGGGAAGAGCACTCATTGTCTTTTCGTTCATTAATGTCGTGTTCCAACAAATATATTCAACTTCTTTACGTAAATGCTTCAATTTAATATGATTCTTTCTGTATGGATGTTGTTTTGTACGTGCCGCATCACTAAAGTCAACATCATTACGTATCAAAGTAGTCTGGGTTGGGTTGTTAGGAAATGTATGTGACTATCTATGCGTAAAGTGTCTTAGTTTTATAATACTTGACGGGGGATTAGAGATATCACTACCGGTTAAAGCTTTGAGAATAGTTCAACATCAATCTAGGTGGAACAAACAGATGCAAGATATTGTTAGTCACTCTTCGGCACTCCTTGATGCTGGCAGAGATATGGGAAGCGCAAACAAGCAACCCATTAATCGGATATGCATTACATGAACGATAATCACCAGCCACTGCCCTACATTATTTATTTTATTTTGATGTTACGATTGCTGTTCATGCAGTTGATATTGATGCGATGCTGTTTTTTTTTTGGTTTCTATGCAACAACGATAAGTCATTGCCCATTTTGGGTTCCATACAAAATATGTTTTCGATTCGGCTTAAATTTTTATTAATGAAAGCGTTGGTATAAAGACTGCTGTGTGTTATTTGAAGACAAGATCAAACAGAGGGATATAAGTTCTGATAGTTTATATTGTCTAACGTTGGTATATAACAATATCTCAGCTTGCTAATACTTCTACCATACTTTTACTTTAAGTTTCATGTTAATCAAATTGAACTAATTGTTTATAACAAACAATGTAACAGCGTGTTGAATGTTATTGTTATAAATGTAACCTATACCTATTGATAAAATGAAAATGTATATCATTGAGGTTCAGACACGTTATATAACGGTTGGGTATCTCTCTTGGAAATAAAGAATGCATTTCGCTGTAGATCAGCGACATGGTGATACACATCAAATCGATTAATAATTTCCAACACCCCGCCCCACAGAAGATGAAGTGTCACTGGATTCCAGTTTGGTCCACTCAATACGAGTAAAAATTAGACAAACCAACTGGCATTCAATTCCTCATGCCATGCTCGAGACGAAAAAGACGTGTTTGTACAAAACCATCTTGTTATCGTTTAAACTTGGAATGAAACTATCTTCTTGAAAATTTATGTATCAAATTATCAGTAATCGAAATTTGAGTGTTTGCAAACACATGATATCTTTATGGAACGCCATCAAAACGAGAATTTGACTGAAAAATATTCCAAAACGAAATATCTCTGTTAAAGCGCATGCAAAGTATATCAACTGTTTGCTTTCCATATCACTGTGAATAACAAATTCAAAAGCCGTTGAACATTTCTGTCAAATTGACATCCGCCATTATCTACCATAAGAATATATACACGTGCGATAGTGCAGCAAAACATGTCAGTTAATTTCAAACTATTTACAATGAATATTAGACAATATTCTATATTCAGATTACGGTCAATTATACAAACATGAGAAGTTAAAATGCACACTTCACTCCAGGGAAACTTCCACGGACAGATTTGGAAATAATGTACCTTTCTCAGGCAGTTTCAATCTGTTTTCTACATTTGATATTAAAATGCCATCATCAGGAAATATATTTTTTTTCACGTCAACTAACGTAAAACTGATATTATAAAATACATTATGTTTTGTGTGTTATCAAATAGTATTAGGTGCTACATGTACTACAGAACTATTTGTGCAAACCATATATTATTCAACAGTTTCCGACGTGATTAAAACACAGTACATAAACGAGATATGATTGCTAAATCATATCTGCTTTTAAAAGCTCCACGAGAGGTATCTTCCATGGTGCAGTATGTCAGTCACTCTTACGCATAGCTAAGGCTCGCAGTCTTCTGATTGACACAACGACGAAGGAAATTATTCCGATATGCTTGATATGTACAACGATTGTCACAAGCAACTCTCCTGTACAAGAAAACATATATAGAAAATGCAATTAATGATATCTTCGTCATCAATCTAAGACGTTAACACATCAGCATATCTTCATCAATTTAAGGGATATCTAGTACTGATATATTAAGTACGGTGAATTCAGTATGTGAATGCTTTGAAAACTGCACGAGTATGACTTCCAATATACTCCAAGATAAGTTGTGAACTTAAATATCAGAATCATAATTGTGCCCCTCACTGTTTCGTGAACATTATTATTTGTACCAGAACATGATACCACGTCCTTGGAGAAAGTTAACAAACC
>JAIPMN010002897.1:2059-22547 GCA_020650975.1 Apostichopus californicus | reverse complement strand
GGCAATATGCTGAGAATTTTTCGGGCACCTACTGAAAGAAAAATAATTTGCAATGTGTTTTTCAGTGGTTAAACTGATATTATTATTATCATGATTATTGTAACAACTTCCCCAATAATTCTAACCAATATGGTAGGGTAATAACACGGCAAATGATTGTATGTTATTGGCATGCAATGTAATAATTGATGCATGCCTAAATGATATGCACATTAACATACATGTTGAATGCGCGCGGAGCGTGTGAAAAAGTTTTAGTTATATTTTTCGGGCAAGTCTTTACAGCCCCCCCCCCCCCCAAATCAAGTTGGGCTCCTACGCCTATGTTTAAGGTATGTACATTGGTACCCTGTCTTGAAGTACAGTCATGTCATTTACAAATATTGGTTATTGGAATGAATACTCAGAAAAGATAAATCTGTCTTTGACTATCAATCAGACTACTTTACCTTTCATTTTTTTCCCCCTTCTAATGCATGAGCTTATCGTTTTGACAAGTATTGCATAAAATTACTTTGTGCTCTCTACAAAAAATGTGTCGCCACTCACCAGTGGTTTCTTTCATTTAGGTATGTAAGTCTAATTTTATAGAGCTGAAAATGTACTTACAGTACTACAGTACATACGTCTTGTCTTTAGCTCATGCAATTAGTTTACTACATTTCTCAAGAAAGGTTTTAAATTGGTTTCATAGGTATCTAGAAATTTTTATAAAAAACATTGTTTGAAAGAAAATTTAGTTTCACAGTATTTTGGAAACAGTTCTGTCTGAACTATATATTTTGTATATTGTTTAGAAACCGAGAATGAGTACTCTCTTTGAAGAATATTAAAAGCAAGTTGTTTACGTGGCCTTACCATGGAACTAATTGCATTAAGGAAAAAATAATACAAAGTACTACCAGATATGTTACAAGACGGTATTCTATTTTGCTAAATTAGTATCACCTATAAACATGTATCCAGTACCCTGAACACTATTCAAGCTATGTTAGACAAGGAAATTGAATCTGTGCAGTGTGTACAGTTCTCTGTTACAGCCCCTGTTACATTCTTCAGAATGATCAGAATGGCCAAGTATTAAGCTTTATAATGATTGTTTACAAGAGAATTCCCAGAATCTAAAATTGTTTAATGCAGGTACAGGGAGTGTACACAGTACATGTGTTATAACAGAGTACTGTAGATGTATTTTTACTCGATTAAGTATTATGTTAAAGTATCAAAGCATAATTACAGAAAAGTTCCAAGAAAATTGCCAACAGCGACCAATTTTAGTGGAAATTACAGAGGATAAAGAAATCACTGCTAAACTTGGAATTTTCATCCACATTCCAGTGGGGTGGGGGGGGGGGAGGGGGATGGAACATAAACAAGATACCAGGTTGCTGGTTGGTTGTTAGAAATTAGAGTAGGTTCTTGAGTATCCTAAGTATTGGCTTGAAATTTACCAAGGCCCTTGAAAACTACAGTACACTGTTAAAACCCAAGGTGAACTGTTATTAGTGCATGTTTGCAGGAGCATTGTGCAACTAGTTTGACCCTTTGACTGGAAAGTAGAGTGTTTATAGTTTCACTGACCTAGAATCTCTGCAGGCAAAAAGATCAAGGCTACAGATCTCTCTGTTTTCTTAATAATGCCTGGCTTTGGATCACAACTTATGTGTACTTCAGGTGACCTTGGAGAATACCCTTCAATGCTACAAAAAAATTATCACTTGAAACTGGACTGTACTTCCAAGTGTATGCTCTAAAGCTTTCATGTATGTATGTATGTATGTATGTATTAGCAACTATTTCATGTGCATTTTTTATGCACTGGAATTTTAGCAGCACTGCGTGGGTTGCAACCCCACCTAACCCCCAGCTTATATGCCACTTCCTGGAGACCACCAACTTTCTCCACGTTCCGAACCATTCAGAATGGTATTAGTGGCAATGGAACAGTAGATAGATCAGACGTTCGCAATTTGTTTCCAACGATGGTTAGTGAAAAATATTCGTTTCGGAGTCAAGGTACAGACAGAACCAAAAATGTCACCACATCTAAACTGAGTGATGTGCGGTGTTGGCCGGTAGTGTGCTCAAACATACAGTAAGAAATGTCTTCATTTATTCTTAATGAGCCAGCATCGTGGCACAATATTTGTGAGGGCGATATCGAAATCTTTCACGGTTGAATGGGGAAGCAGTTTCAAAGTTTTGAAGGGTATATACATTAAAGATCTAAATATTTAATAGTGTGACCCTGAACCTTTGGTATTATAGATCAGTACTGTAATGAGTGTACTGCAATGTGGCAATACATGATAATTTACAGTCCAGAGTCCTGCGGTAGGCCTAGTTAACAACATACATGATACATGTATTAAAACAGGTGAGTCATTCTCAGACTGTGAAACTGATCATATCCTTGGATGAGTTCTGTGTTTTCTTTTCCTGTTTCATCTTCTCTGAGTCAGTCAAAAACTTGATTTTGAAAGTTTTTGTATAGTTTTTTTGGTTTGTACTGTACATGAATGTCACTTCTCCTTCATTACAATCTGCAAACATGTACGATTATGGCGGTTGTTTACATCATAAAACGGTATGTACTGTATGGTGTGCTTTTTACGTGACCCGCCATGCGGGATACAAAACGTCACTGCCAAACAGCACTACCGAACCATCCCATTCTTACAAACGAAACTCAGGTCAAGCGAGCTAAAAAAGTACATACGCCCACCGACCTGCAGAGACAAAACGCCCTACCACCCACTGAAACATTCAAAAAACTACAAAAGGACCACCAGCACGCAGCGAAACAAAACACCCCTCCCCAGCACACCACCGTCCATAAAAGGCAGCCCCAGATAAACAGCGAAAATCGCCTTCAGCCTGAAGGCGAATGTCAGACTTCACCGCCTCCAGGACTGCCTGCCAACTGGCAAATTTCCCCCTTAAAACAACATCACATCTGTATGTACTGTATGGTAACCAGGTTCCACTTCTCATTAGATTCACTCATTTAATGTGCAGTATAGGGCTGTAATAAATTACAGTTCTCAGTAAAAACAGTGTGTCAGTCTGTAAGTGTTTGAACAATACATGTCTTACATTCTGTTGCCTACTACAGAGAAGACAATACAAGAACAGGATTTAGTGCCCCTGACCTGACCATACAGCTTGTTTGAGCTTAATCCTATTACCTTAGAAGTTACTACATATGTTCCTATTCAGTTATTTTGGCTTTGGCAAGTTCAAACCTCTGAAGTGTGACATTTCACTGCACACTTCCTTGTTGTGGAGAATGGTTTTAGGGTCAGGAGATTACACCATAACTACTGTACTGTATTGCACACCTTATGCTCGAGTGCTCGATAACTAAAGCAAATCTAAGTAAGTAAAGGTAAGCAGATCTTTCCCACTGCTAACAACAAAGAAAGCTTTCTTTTTCTTAGTAATCCTCTTATAAATTCTTGTATGTAACAACTTTAAGTCCTTGTATGGTAACTTTTCCTTTTGGGCTAACTATAAAAAAAAGGAATACCTTACTATGTGGAGAATATAAAGTTGAATATTTAGGGTTATAATCAGTTTAAACATTGTCAACAGACCTGTTTTAAGGAATATGCCAGGACAATACTATCATTAAAAACCAGCAACTTTCTCAATATTGATAACACAGTATATATACCAACTCCAGGCTACAGATATGAGTGCTGTCATTGAGTTATTATTGCACAGTATATACAACTAGATCACAGCAGCACATGCCTGCATTTATATTGACAGTACAGTACTATAGCTATCATATCAAATTGCATTTGGAGTTTTTACTTACCTGTACACATCAAGGAGGGTATAAGATGCAACAACATTTGTGTAAAACAATACTTGTTTGTTATCATTCATGCTAACAATTTTACCTCGCAAAGCTGATCCTAAAGTAGTCAGATTCCAGATTTATCCCAGGAATGGAGTATTAAAACATACAAATTTCTGAACCTTCAAAACTACTACACAAATATTTGAACACTAAATTAATCCCAGAGTACAGTATGTCATGCTATTAAGTCATGCTTAATAACTCAACTGTTGAAGTAGAACTTTTCATTTTCCAGCAAAAATAATGTGTGATTTAGTCTTTGAGGATCACCACATATATTGGATGTTATATGAATTTGAGCTTCATTGTACTGTAGCAAGAATGATGCTACATACTGTAAAGAATTGAAAATTCAATCCTCAGAAATTTGAATTTTTAATAAAATAGTAAGTATGTTACATGTTTGTAAAAATCTGCTATATACATCTTTGCACAAGTTGTATAGCGATTTAATCATTTTGCACAGCATTTAGCGATGAAATACTGGATATTCCCTGATACTAGTTTCCCATCCATGGGGAACTTCTTTGATAAAAAATAATGAACAGTGCAAGTACTGTATGTCCTTAGAACTGAAAATAACAAACTACATAATCTACGTTGTAAACAGAACCTCAGACAAGGTTTGGAGTGGAAATGTATGATTTTTTATGTGAAACCTATTATTTCCTACAAAACAGTGGAAATCATGAGCCTAGGGGATGGGTGGGAAGGGGTGAAGTCTCGCATCCATTTGGAACTTTGATAAAAAATAATGAACAGTGCAAGTACTGTATGTCCTTAGAACTGAAAATAACAAACTACTTTAAAATTTGTGAAGTCTGTTTTCTGTCACAAATGTACCATTGGTCAGGACAGGGTATTTAGTTGGGACCTTACCATGTACACTTACTCTGTTGTACGATTGCAGTTTACAGGATCCGGAATTTCTCTGTTGACACCAAATAGCATATTGTACAGTAGCTTAGCAAATTATAAACTGGATAGAACCTACAGTAGTGTATAGACCAGTGCTAAGCAACTGCCTATTTCATAAAATAATTAAATAATGCAAAAAATAATCAGACAATTATTAATTTAACAGTTTACCATGCCATACAGTACAGTATACGTACTGTGTACGCAGTTGTCTGACATGTGCCAGCTATGACAGAAACTAGAGACAATTAAGGCTGAATTTCTAATCTAAGTTGAATTATTTCATTAAAAACAAACATTTTCAGAGTTTAAACGTTTAATGCAAATAACTAAATCCATTGGTCAGTGAATCTGAATTTATCCTTGCAACAATCAGAAATTTGTTCCACCATGAAAAAAGGAAATACTGGTGAATCACAAGAGGTTCCCGGGAGGGATGGAGGAGAGAAAGGGGGAGAAAGTAGGGGGGCTCACCATGCCTTCTATCTGGCACAGTGTTGTCTGTATTAATTGTGTACTGATTCATCCATGGCTAGAGCGTCATTCGCTGACGTAACTTTCATCAGTTTATTGAAATCAGATGACATATTCTCTCCTGGCAACTTGATCCCCTGTGGCAAGACTTTTCTGTCTGCCAGAAGTTCTGATGCCCTGACTGTACTGCACATGTATAGGACATAGATGAAATTCTTTTCCACCATCCTCTTTCTCTGACTGGAAGGTATGCCAAAAATTTTCTCCTACACTCCATAGGCCTCTCCCATAAAGACACCAAGTGTTAGTTGTACATGACAAGCTACACAGTTCTGTGCATGCAGGCACGGTGTGGCTTGGCTCAGAGCCTGGCCGTCCCAGGTCGGGTTTTACTGGTTGAATCCCGGCAGCGGCGACGTCATTTACCTTCTATGTAAACAGTTTCTAAACAACAAACGTAAAGAAATGTGCTCTGCCAGGCTGAGCAAGCTAGCCACGCTCAAAGCAACTCCTAGTCAAAATATTCTCAAGTCAATATGGACTCTACACGGACTAGTTTCCAGCGGGATGGGAGACCGAAGTCGGTAGGTATCATTTTCATCTTCAACAGGGTGAATTCCTCAATTGCATTTGCTCTTACTCTAGTCACTCAAATTGCGAATTTTTTCTCTTTTTGCGTCACTGCAACATCAAGGTGCAGTGGTGTTGTTAGGAATTGTATGTACACTGATCACTTACAGTAATGCACTGAAGTACTAACATGTAAACTTACATCACACATTAATGTAAGCAAAGACAAACAGCAGTGGGACTAATGTTTTAGTCGATCATTCAAAATAAGTTATGGATTGCAGTTTTTAATTGCCACACTGACAAGGAAAAGGATTTAAAGTTTCAGAGATCAAAGGTTTAATCAGGCAAAGTTCTTTTTTGCCCTCTCATAAGTGCACTGTTTTAAGAGCTTTATGATGGTAAGACTTGATACAGTTTTATCATATTTTGCTATGACATTTTGATGAGTTCTGTCATGTGTATTATCATCTAGTTATTTTTCATATGAACAGGATTACAAAGCCTAAAGCTTGCATAAATTTGTTATGTATGCCCCTGTGCTGTGTAGATGGTATGTCTTGATTATAAAGGCTGATCTGCCGTTTGTGTTTAAGAAATCTAGCAATAAAGAAGACAACTCGCCCACTCTCCTGAGTCAGCCACACACTGTCAGATCGGTATTCATGAATTTATCTTAAGTTTAGACATTAGCTCAAGTCCTAATTGGAAGATCGAACATCATAGTCAGAGATGGAGTGGAGCCCGGGCGAGAGGGGGGGGGGGGGTTTGATTGTGAATGTTGGTAGTGAAATCTTTCTATCTATGAAAAGACTACATTTTTACTACACAGCAGCAAATTTGTTCAGATCGAGAAATTATGGGGTGAATACTGAACTTTCAGAAATAAGGTATCCTAGATTTTTTACTTTTTTTTTTCTTTCTTGGGTGTTGATCATTGAAGGAAGCATCTGCACAATACAATAAGTACTGTGCAATATCAAGTCATTGCTTATGGTGCATCATAGGTCACTGAGTTCAGCCATTTCCCTCTATCTGTTAGGATAATGTTAATAGGGTAGTGACTCTGTATTTGCCTTGTTTAACAAATTTGTGACTGTTATAGTGTAGTGTTGGATATGTTCCTGACACAGCAGTGAATAGATGTGCGTAATGTTGAAGTCCAGTGTGTATATTTACTTCCCCTTGTGCATCAGTATTTATTACATACTGTACTTGAGTACAAGCACTGTATGTATTATGCAGTACCAGTACAGTATATAAATCCCAGGATCTCCATAAAGATGGTCTGTAAAGATGTCAATTATGATGAGTGCTCACAAGACACATGGAATAGTTTTAAGAGTTATGAGCACTCACAACACTTGGATATATCTTTAAGAGTTAATACATACAGTATAAGAGGTTGCAGTACTAATAGTGGTATATCGACAAAACTTTGTGACTGTGTGGTGAACTTTGTATGTACAACAGTATCAATTCCTACAACAACAACAAAGGAGAGGTGGGAGGAGGAGGGGAGAGGCAAAGTCTGTGGCTGACAAAATATCCAGAAGTAACAATTGGTCTGTCTAACAATAAACATCATAGCCTTCTCTGTTGCTATGATATGAAATATTCAGATTTATTCTGTTATTGGGGAAGATACATATATTGCATTATTGCACACTACTTTCTGATGCACACTACTTTCTGATGTCACACAAACTGTACATGTACATTATGGACTTAACATTTAAAACTACTGTTTTTCTTATAAATGTCCTAACTGATGAAATTATGGCCCTTTTCGTACACTTAAAATGTAGATGAAGTTATTTTACCTGTACCCATTATTCCCAATTCAAATTTAGAGGAGGAAAAAAAAGTATTTGGTATAATTTATGAACAATACTCCATCACAAATATTTCGTTAATTTTTTTTACGCAATGCTGATGTAAAATATTTGTTAATATCGAAAGTATCACTGATGTTTGCAACCAGAGTATCCCTATAAATGTCATGATGGTCAATCTTTATAACAGTAAAATTCAGTATACTGTACTGTACCAGTGACTGACTGCCTTTAGGTGTTATAACAGGATTTATATTATATTTAGGTGACCATAAAATCACACAAATATTAAGCTACAGTATGCAAAGTCACTCAATTTCAATCAGTGATATAGTGTACAGTAACATCACAGACGTGTACTGTACATTGTATGCTTTAGCTTGACTAGAAATTCTACATATATAAAAGCCTTGAACTTAAATGAACAACTTCCTTGTTAAATTAAAGGGACAATGGATAAGATGACTAATCTACAGAATGTAGTCTTTATGCAAACTTGAAAAAACTAAAAGATTCATTTTAATAAAGAAATTATCCCAAACTGGTCCTTGATAAAAGTTTAATCTGTATATTTGATCTCTGTCAGTGACTGCTACAGTAGTTGTAGTAGTATATGAGTGGTGCAGTATAATGCTCTGTTGGGAATAACTTTCTTCAGCTTCTAGTCTACAGCACATATGATATACTGTAACTGTACACAGAAGAAGCTTTCCCTTGTGTAACCACAGTGCAACTTCTCTCCATATGCAGTACAAAATTAATTAATTGATTGTGAATAATTTTGGTCACTTTGACATAGAAGGGATAGCTGTTGGTCAGTATAATAGTGTATGAAGAGTCTTCAGAGATTTTACTACCTGAGTAGGAAGATTACGAAGCAAACTTCCATTATTTACAAAACATTATTTGCCAGAGCCTAATCGATGTACTGTGTGAGTTTTTATCATTTTTTTTTCTTTCTTAATTCATGATGTAATCAAGCATTTCCATGTGGGTGTTTCTGTGTCTGTTTAAAGATGTGTCATAACTAGTATAAGTTCTCATGTTCTCTTTACATTACTCACTCTAAAAATGAACTAAATCCCATTTATACTGTACCATACTGCTTAAGTGACTATTTCAAACTGAGCATTCATCTGCCTTCTCAGTATATAGCCCAGGATATTCGATTCACTGTAAACATGTACAACGTCGAAGACTCCGGAGTCTGTTGCATGAATTATGGCACGGGATTGGACGATCAGAAACTCCCATGATTTCCAACCGTAGGCAGTAATTATGTCTCTACAAGAGGCTAGCTAGTACTGTCTCAATCACGTCTGAAGCGGCAGCTCACTGATGAAAAGCTGCCGCTTGTATCCCTGGCAGCAGAAGATGAGTCTGTATTTACCATAACAATGACTATTCACTTGCTGCAATGCAAGAGAACACAGTATCATACACTGCATGCGTGGAGCAAGACTATAGCATTTGATATTGAATAATCATGGAGCACTAACTGCATGTACTCTAGGTAAATGTGATGGGCTTGATAGTTGGTTACATTCAAAGTTGCTACAATTTTTTTTACCTGGAATGGAGACAGTTTGTGAGTTGTGGCTCTCCTGGTTTGCTTTAAAAACATGCCTTGATGTTGTGTGAGCTCTTCAAATTGATTGGCTCAATTTATATTTGCTGAGGTATACAGCATATGAGGAGACATGAGAACAAGTACTATATATGGACTGGTATCAACCAGAGGCTTTCACAGCAAGTCATTATTTATGCTTTTATGACTTTAATAACCAAATGAACCATTTTCACTGTACTGTTGTAAAATGTGCTCTTAACTTGTACTTACGATTTAATCAGCAATCGTCATCAAATTAAATGTTTGAATGGTCGCTGTTACTGTAGCCTGCTTCATATACAGTATTGCAGTTATTTACAGTGTACAGTAATAGTACAGAAAGATACCTTTAGTTTTAAAATCATTGTAAAAAAAAAAGGTTAACAGACACTGTAAAGCAACTTCCTGTCTGCATTGAACTGTAATGCCTTTTTACTTCTTCATATTTGTCAGTTTGTCAGTGTGAAAGAACAACTGATCAGCATTGGTAATTATCTGTTTGATAGAGATGGTTCTTATCAACAACTACATCTTCTTCCACTTTGGAGATGTTATGATTTTGATGTTGCATGATATGAAAGACTGCAGAATTGCATAACTTCGGGGCTAAACTCACATCACAGAGCAGCCCAAAGTTTGAACAGTTGTTGTTGATAGTTGCCCCTCGGACAACCAGGTCTTACACGTTGGTGGTCCGAACAGCAAATTTGGTCGTCAGAAGATATGTAACAGTAACAATGAACGACCCGATGGATATGCTCACTGTTGGAGAGATTTTTGGGTTTGGTGAATCAATCAGGGAGTTGTTCCATAACTACTCCCTGATCAAATACAAGCTTTGGACCAGTAGAGCTCCCCTGGGTGGATCATTGGCCTATCACTCTTTTTTTTTGTTTCAGTATCTACAGTACAAAGTGATGGAGGGAGATATTCATTTAACCTGTTTGGGGGTTACAATGCAATTTTAATTTGATGTAAACAACTATTCGTACGATGGATAAAAACTCCAAAGCTGTTTGGTTGTCCATACAGAAATTTGGTAGCATTTTGGACTCTGACATTGGACAGCTATTAAAACTTTGCCCAGCAGAGCCATTAATGTTTCAATGTTTAGTGTTTGCCAATCATTATTCCTTTCAATTGATGCCATGATGCATTGTATTTCTTTGATAAATTTGATGATTTGTGAATGATACGTTTAGAAATATATTCTTAGATATATACACATACAGTATATCGAACAATTAATTTTGAGGTTGTCCAAAAAAACAAAAGGAGAAATAAAAATTTTAAAAAATCCATTTTTATTTTAAACTAAATCAAACCTTTCGTTTTCATGTTTTGTTTTGGATGACCTCATGTTAACTTTCATTGCACCTCTAAAAGAAAGGGCCAGGTAATACGTTAGAAGGATAATGTGCAACATACAGTACTTATCTAAAAATATATAATTTTCATCCCAATCTTTGCTTTGTTTTATTTTCAGGAATGTGGCATTGAGGGTCTGGTGGAGGAACTCTGCATGAAACTCAAGAAGGTACAGGAGGAGAGAGATGAGAAAGCTTCTGATGATGTCTTCATGAACAGTTCAGAAACTGAAGAGAAAACAGCTTCCAAGAAAGACACTTCTAAGCAAGCTGAAAGGTATTGCACTTTCACTCCACTAGTTTATGAAAAGGATTTCAGATCCAACATATTCCACCAGCCTCCCTACCACGCCCTCTTGCCCCATCATGGCCCCCATCCAGGCTGTTTGCCTACATGGTTCATGCTTTGTTTGTTTGAATTCATACTTGATTTACTTCAGTCCTCTCTTACCTGTATCCTACTGCATTATACATATACACTTCTATCTACCTAGCTTTTAAATAACAACTTGTAACATTCCTGCACTGTGCTCTCAATTAAATCCTCTGGATGTCACTATCTTCATCTTCCTTCCAATTACCATTCCAATGCTTATTAAATGTTGTCAAAGTGAAAAAGAAAACAAACAAAAAAGTTAAAAATCTGATTTCAGTGACAAGGAATTACAAAGATTCATCCCCACATTGAGGGTTTTTCTCACTTTTGCAAAGGATGTGGCCTTGTAGACAGTCTATGTATAGTACAGTAGGTTTATATATCACTTCCTTAATCTTGCAGTTTCATTTCCAAGTTAATGTCCTGTTGGATAGTCCTGTGTGTACCACTGACATGCATGTACTACACACCATCTGCATATAAAGCATGTGTTGCTGTTGAATGAAATGAGCATTGCTTATCCACCCCTTCCTTCTGTCCTTTGGAAAGTTATAATTTTCTCTGCCCTGATAATAGTCACTTTACTCCAAGTTGCAAGAACAGAAAATATGTTCCTTGAAAATTAATATAAAAATAGATAATTAAAAATATTGAAAATCATTTTCCTCATGCATCTTGCTGAAAATATTTTTCTTAATCTCATTCCTACAGATACTATGAAGCTTTCCCAGCGCTAGGTGGTGGCGGCAAACCCTCAAAGCAAGACTACAAACCTAAGGGAGTTTGGAGCAGTGTTGCTGGCTCATCCGTCTTGCTCCCCGTTGGAGGAGGGACCCCTGAGAGCCATTCGGCCTGTGTATCCAGATCTAGCACGTCCCCCACTGGCTTCGATGATAAGAAACAGAGAACCAGGAGCCTTCCTACCAGCCTCGCGCCCACTCGTCAGAATTCGTTCAATTCTGGAAAAAGACGGCGTAGCCAGAAGAGCGGGTTTCAGAACGATGGTGTTTACAGGGACAGATATCGAGATCGCCAACCCTTCATCAGAAACAACAAGTCTGCCAGAGGAGGCAGAAAGTGCTACGAGAGGAGGAATTTCCAAATGAAGAGGAAAGATCGTTCAACCATGTCTAACCAACCCTTTGCAGACATCAAGAATTATCCTACCGTTATTCCTCTCAAAGTCATCTTCGCTCGACCACCAAGCCAGACCGCTGCTCCTCAAAATGCAGGACAGCCATCACCTGAACTGGAGTTGCAGCAGTCACTCTGGGAAGAGAGGGATCCCCTCAGAGAAAGTGAAAATGGAGATTTCTTTCTAGAGCAGGCAGTCCATTCTATGGCAGAGAGCATCTGCCGTGGCATTGTAGACGAGGAAATTGAGGATGGTAGTACCGATGAAAGCGAAGAGAGAACCGACGCGCTACCATTCGGTGTTTCGACTTCAGGGGAAGAAAATTGGGCTTCGACCCGTCCTTTGGAGTGCTTTGGAGATCCCAGGATTGCTTCTGTTTCAGTTGTCTGTGAAGATGCAGAGGTACTGGCTCCGGAAGATGAGCCCCACCCAGGGTCCATCTGGGAGAGAGATCTTGTGCTGGGGAGTCCTAACCTGCCGGATAAGGGTCCCTGGCTTGAGTCTGCAAGGTCCTGTCAACAAGCAACTCCAAGCCTTTTGAGCCCAGAAATACCAGAGCAGAAGGGGAGCGTTTCAGAGGATACCTCTGTGTCAGATGAGTTGTCTGTTGTCATTGATGATGAGCCATTTACTCCGGAAGTGAACTCGCCAAGGAATGCACCAATCGGCACCGGACGTGGTAATGACACACTTCTCAGGATCTGTAACCATGATCATCGTTCTGGCCGTGTCAACAAGCAGGAGGACTTACCCGAAGGAAACCAGTCGTCAGACGCTACAGAATGGCCATCGATGTCTGCGAATCAGCAACAGGGTCAAACTGATGAAATGACCTCTGATCCACCGAGTGAAAACATATGGGCTGGATTCATAGCTGACCAGCAACAAGGATCGTTGGCAGAAGGTATAAGGTCCTCCTGTGCTCCAGGACAGTCATCTATTGATCCCGCCTCTCCCTCCTCTAGCAAGGCATTTGACCTGAACAGTGCCCTGTGGTCAACGTATGACACTGCCCCTCCTAGAATGCAACTGCCCAAGGTAGTGACTTGGGGAGAAACAGTCCTCTCTCCTCTGGTTTCCCACCTCAAAGCGTCAAGTTCGTCCTTCATAGAAGGTGGCGTCTATGGCAGTCCGTACGGGAGTCGCAATACCAGCCATTACAACAGCTGTAGTACAAGTCCTGGCAATGACGGGAGTCTTTTGGACCTCTGGGGGAGTAAGGAACACATGCAGGAGTTGTCTGCTGCTGCCTCAAAGCTTGAGGAATACTTCAGCCCCAGACCGACCCCTGGTCAACAACCCCTCTGGTCAGATGAGCAGAGCATAATTGAAGACAGTCTGGCAGATAGTCCCAAGTTCCTTTCTTCCAGGAGCTCGTCCAGGTTTGATTTTGCCCAGCCCGCGAGTCCACCGAATTCAGACAGGTCGAGCCCTACAGAGACAGACGACATGGTCTCGGAGACGGAGGCGTTCGAGGAGACGGTGAGGCGTAAGGAGAAGTTTGTGATGGAGAGTGCTCTGGGTGCCAAGTGCAATATTATTGGAAAAGATAGTAGTAGTAGTAACTCTTTTATTTCTATGCAAGATTCATGTAGATTAGATGCTAATAGCAATATCAACCAGGAACAACACAGCCCAAGTGGAGAACGGTCTTCGAGAGATGCGAGCGGAGGCGTCGTCGAAATAGAGGAAGGACTAGAGAAAGTCTCGATCGATGCAAAACAGGATACCAGCGGTGCTCTGTCTCCGCCTCTCTTGCCGGACGATAGCGTAGATTTCACCCCAGTGGAGCAACAAACAAACGGTAGCGCTACGTTGTTGGATGGTTCAAGGGCAAGCAGGGCACTTCAATTTGAGGAGGACGTGTCACGGCATAGAAGTGACGGGTTTACCGGTCTTTCAGGAGAGACGGTGCAATCAAAGGAAAACGAGAGAGGGAGGAGACCACCTGTGCAAGGATCGTGGAGGACGAGGCCAGATGTCAAGGACGATGGAGCCTTCGCAAGCTGGTTGCCAGGCAACATTTCGGAAGATGGAAACAATTTTCGAAGAGGAAGTGGATCAGGAATGGATTTTTTACAGCCTGTTGGAGTGAGCCCTTACAGCGACTTCACTCCAGACGTGAAATCAAACTACAGTGACCAGGTGAGCCATTTCGGTGTGCTTGATTAAATCATGTAACAGTTTCATTCTAGATGTTGGCTTTGTATGTACAGTATTTGCCTGTATCAGCACTCAAAAGTGGGGAGTGCTACTGTATCTGCATGCAATGGGGCCCTCATGCCTCAGCGACAGTGAACAGAGGGCGCTGTCATATCGGTCCTAGATCTAGTTCTGTGAAACTTGACAAACTGCAGTCTATTAATGCAGATCATAACGGTTCCATCAGTTTCATCATTAGGGGTAGTTTATACAATCTTTTGAAACATATCAAGTCAAATTGATTGTGTTAAGCACCTTAATTTGGTGTGTTTTAAAGTATGTTTGTCTACTTGGCGAAACTGCACAAGTGGAACATTGAACTAGTCAATCAGCCAGCGTGGCATGTTCGCAGCTTTTGAACGCTTCCATGCAATCGTGCCAGCTAATATACGTAGATCGTTCTACACTACAGATCCATCTCATTAGCAGCAATATAACAGCACCCGCTGTCTAAATGCTGGAGAGCTCCATTGGAAGGTTTGCAGGGGAATGGGAGTAACCCTCTTTAGCAGTAATGCTCAAGATTGACTTAAAGTTTTACAGCAATTACTCCAGTAACTCTAGTCAGCTAAATCCTTCCAAATCTGAATCATCATCCTCCTGACGTCATTTAAATACAAATTTGTAAAGATGAGTCAAATTTCAGGGTCAGACTGTTAAACAGGTTTGAATTCTCAAATTGAACATGAGTATGTTCAGAATTTGGGCATTTCCTTTGAATGTCCTCCCCCAACTCTTGATATCAATGATGCACTAAATAATGTCTTTTGAAGATAAAAATGTACCAAAGTTTATTCCTTTCAGAAACCTTCCCCCCCCCTCCCCCCCCAAAAAGAAATTATTTGTGCAAAAATTTAAGATAAATGTAGGCGTCTATGACAGTCATTGACTATGACAATATTGGTGCAATTTGGCGATTTACTCTTCAGACTCCTAAAGAATGAAGAGCTGCACATTTCATAGAAAGCCAACAAGGACGAAAAAGGACGAACAAGTATCTTGATACGATTGGTTATTGTAAAATGAACAAATCTTAATTATATTATTTTGATGCTTCATAGCATCCAGCATGCCAGCTGTTTTTCTATGATTGAATTAAGATTTGCCATTACTTTACTTTTTTTCCTTCCTTTCATTTTAGTTTTTTCCTTTCGAAGAAGAGGTTTTCCTTCAAGAAGAAGGGCTCCTTGATCCTAGGGAACCAATGAGCTGTAAGTAAAACACTCCCCCTACTCTCCCAAACCCTTCCCCCTACACCTTTTCTTTTCTCTTCTCGTGCTCTGTTTGTTTCAGCAGCATGTTGAAATTCTCAGATATTTTATATTTTTACATTTGTCTGACAGGGAATAATTCAGTGTTACAATTTTGTGTAGCAGTTTTGAATGTTTTGAAGTTTGTCTCTTGCTGCTCAATTGCTTCAAAGTTGTAAACAGAGAAGCAAACTTTCAGTTTTACTTTGCTCCTAGCTTACCTGCCTCCACCAGTTTACTTATAATGCACTTTACTCCTCCACCTTAAGCTACATAAATTATTAACACTGCACCAGTGTTGGGGATTCAATTGATTCATTGAGCAGTTTTTAACCTTCCCAACTTTCTGCATCAGCAAGATAAATATTCAAAATTTTAGAAACCATGATGTGCAAACACTGGTAGAAATAGAGTAGAGGTCTGTTTGGGGGGGGGGGGAGGGGACTACTTATCTAGCACCTGGTGTGAAGTTTTTAATGTGTAGTGGTGCACCTCATTCGCTTCTTTGAGTGATTGATGACTGCGCTCTGCACTTGGCATTTTAAGAAAGCCCATCTCTTCAAGTCTCCATCCGACCAAGTACATAGAAACAGAATTATACATCCAAAGCTTAAAAAGTGCAAAGAATCAAGAGTTTTATTCATCTGTGCAGTGAGGAACAAAGTCCGGGGCCTTCCAAACAGAAAAGCGAATTTTACAAAATGGAAAGTGAGAAATGATTTCAGGCATCCAGGCTCTAACCAGTGATGTTCTTAAATACTGTTTGTGCCCACAGAGGAAAATGTTACATCAAAGGACCTAAAAGTTTACTTTGGTGTGACATAAGTTTATAAGCAATGACAAACCAAAGTAGATTTCATACCGTTATTGATAAGACAATAGAAGTGCATTAATTTGCTGGAAAGGTGTCACCATTTTGAATTTTGCATAGTCCCTCTCTTCCCACCCCACAACCCCACCCCCGTCAGCTGCAAATTGGACTTACTAATTTCAATATTTAAGTTCAGCCCTACCAAGGATCCTAGTCATCCCGTACAAACTGAGGATACAATTTTCTCAGAATAAATCACATATTTTTGGCAAGTTTTTTCATACTTTATTCAGTCAGCTGTTTTTTTCAACCCTTCTGACTATGTCTCACCTTTCAGACTGCGAAACTTGTAACAGTGAGAGACGCGAGTGTCAGGAATGTCGTTCAAGTCACGAGAGCCGATTGTCGAGGAACAGTAGCGGCGACGAACAAGACTTTGAGGGCAGAAGACACTCTGGTTCTACTAAGGTTTGTCACACCGTTGATTATATTTAACTTGTGAGAGGGTTCTGCCTAGTGACACCAACCAGACCTTTGAAACCTTAACTTGGGAGAGGGTTCTGCCCAGTGACAGGAACCAGACCTTTGAAACCTTAACTCGTGAGAGGGTTCTGCCTAGTGCCACGAACCAGACCTTTGAAACCTTAACTTGTGAGAGGGTTCTGCCCAGTGACACGAACCAGACCTTTGAAATCTTAAAGGATGACTTTAGGCAACATTTCAGTCTTGATATGTTAGTCCAAAAAATAGAAAACGTTCAGTGCTAGGAATGTTTCTGTAGCTATTCTTATCAAGACATTCACTTTACAAACATACTTAATCTTTGGTTTCTAAAGATGACACAATTTCCTGCATGCTGATGTGTGATGACATACTTAATACTTACAGATTTTGACATTCGACTATTATCTTAGAAAGGTCAGTAGTAGTGACCCAAAAAGTTTGGCTCGCTTAACCAATTTTTTTTTGGACATACTTCGTTTCCTTGGCAACTGAAAAGTTTCAAAATTACTGTCCTGAAGGTTCTGTCTCACCAAGTGAGTTTAAAAAAAAATTAATTGGACTATTTAATATCACAGTAGAGAGAAATTTATTGTAGGGTGACAGTTTCTAGTCAACATTTGACCATTATCCCACTCTCTAGCATATTTAGCTTAAATAGTACTACTGACCTGTAAAGGGTATTTCTCTATGAGACAAATCATTCCCTATTTTCTGTGGTGCACCGATAGCCATGCTCAACTGCTAGCATAACTTTACACAAAAGGAAACAGGAAATGATTAATTCACACCAATACCTCGCTGCTGATGTTCCACTTTTACAACGGATTAATCAACATTACAGATATTACACATAAACCAGATCAAGTAGGGCAATTTATAAAAATTGTTTCTTGGTAAAAGTCATCCTTTTTTATTGAGGTTTTTTTTTTTGGTAGCCAAATTATGGTTTCTTGTCCTTGTTCAGCTAAAGATGGGGCTAATAATAGACCATAATTTATTTGCATGGAAACACAGTTGAAGCTTTTTCAATCAGTTTTCCTCTTTCTCTTTGTTCTTGTTTTGAGTAAGGAGTCTTTCTGTTTATGTAAATGTCTGTTCTCAAATGTATATGATGATATGTATATATATATGATGATGAGTGGCTTGGAATACACAAAAGTGCCCACAGTGAGTGAAAAACATAGGAAGTTTTACTTTTGAGGTGACTGTTGAAGATTGATGAAATTGCTTCAAACCGGTTACAAATGTATCTTGGACTGTACTCCCATAAGTACTAGATCAAAAATATGGCATCATTAATATGTCCACTCACTTCAGCATGTCAGTGTCAGGAACACAAAGCATTAATCATAAAATATGTCAACCCTTGGTCACGTTGTACACATATTATCATTGTGTACTATTAGAGAACACTTTAATATCAAGGAATCCACAATGAGAAATCTTCAGCGTTTCTGCAATTTGAGGGAAGAAAACCATTCAAGAATGGTATCGAAAACTGTTTAGCAAGACTGTTGAAACAGAGAAAACTAACTTTTTGGAAAAATCTAAACATTTAGTGTATGTAAGAAGAAAATCTTCCTGCGCAGACCACATTTTGGTGCTCGATGATTGAGTGATTTAGTAGTGGTGTGCTTGGTACATGCCTGTGCATGTTTTTAAATAGGTAGGAATAGAATACAGTCCTTGAGTACCCTTGGCTTGATCATACGATGTGAACGAAATTGGCACCCTAACGAAATAGGGACCACTCAACTACTGTATATATATCCAGAATGTGGAATTTTACTGAGATGGTCTTATTTTTGCTATTCCTGTTTTTCTTTCTCAGGTGGAGAGAGGCAGCTATTCTTCAAGGCCACCAGAGGAAATACGCAATAAGCCACTGTCGTCGAAACCAATCCAGATAACAAACTCCAGATGAAGAAATGGATCAAGGCAGAAGGAGCGAGGTCATCGTTCTGTCTTTCTCGTTTAACTTTTAAGAATTTATTTTGAGTCTTGATTTTTCTTTCACAAAAATACTTTTTCATATAATAACTCAGGCTGTATGACCACAGATGGTTCAGGTCGATTTTAAGTAGTCTTGCCCTGCGATTTGCTCGTTTTCTTTTGGCAAATTATCAGTTCTGTTTTAAATAACAGGGAATTTTTTCATGACGCTTTCACAGTTCTATCTATAGGTATCTCAAAGAAAGATCCCCCATCCCAAAGAGGGGGGGGGCCTCTTCAGGTGAGATATTTGGAAACATGGTCTCTTTAACCTCACACTTTATCGATAAGGTTTCTTTCTTTGTATATTACTGTACTCTCCTGCAGGTTGTTTGTGTATTTAAGTAAATACTGACTGTTGTTCTCTTTAAACATTTCTTTCATGTTTGCTTCAAAACTGTTAAGCAAATAAGTATTGCCAAAAGTTATGTTTACTATGATTTCATATGTGCACAGTTGAGACAAACTGTTAAAGTTTCTAATTAGTAGCTGTTTAAACAATTTGAGACCTCTAGAGCCTTAAACAATAGTGATATAATCACTTACAGTTTAACTAGGGTACATCATCGACTTAGTAATTTTAAGCGTTTGCATAACATGGAAATGTTTGACTATTTTTATGGCAAACTTTAATGCTTACATATTAAAGTTATGGAGATGTCTTTTTGCTCCGGGCAATTTCAGTTAGAGCAATATCTTGTATCTCATTGGATGGCTTATAATGTGGGATGGAAATTCTTCAAACCCTTTTAAAGCTGTTGAAATATGATTGTAAACAGTAAAAATGCATTTTACAGGGAAACATAAAAAGAACAGTTCAGAATACTAAAAGAGTTTAGGAGATGGCTGACCCAAATCCACAATTCACACAAAAGTTTGTATTTTTAGGGAAAAATATGATATACTACTGAATTGTTTCCTGACAAAACTGTCTTAAAAAGACAACAACAGTAACAATGATGTCATTACTACCAACTGGTCCTATAATTAGCATATTGTTGGGGCTTTGAAGCTGAGCTAATTGCTATCACCCAAACTCCCAAGTTTGAAAACTGGTAGCATATTCTACCTTTTCCCCCTCCCAGATTCTAAAGCAAGGGATATTAAATGCCTAGATATCATTAAAGTTTGTACGTCAGTTTTAGATAAAATGCTCTCCAAAAACAATTAATATTATTTGAGCTCTCCAAATCTGTAGTTTTCTTCCTCATTGTTATGTGCAGCTTTCTTTTGTCCTCTCAGCTTTACAATGGATCAGGGGCCGGGTGCTGCCCTCAAAATTCACCAAATTTTGAATCGATTGCTGTCTATGTAACTCTTCCTTTTTTTTGTGATAAATACATTTGCATATTTCTCAAGGAATAGGTGTTCTGAACTATAGAAAGAAGTGCACCTTTTTATCTATAGTTTATTTTTTTTTTTATAGAGGTAGACATCTGAAATATCCAAGCATACATATTTGCTAAAGTTATGCAACAATGTTTTCCTGTTCTAGATTTATAATATGAATATGCCATATATCCTTTAAGTTTTCTTTCAAGACCAAGAGATGTTTTTTTTTTTTTTTTTTTTCATTT